>JBBPBT010000564.1:976955-999309 GCA_037974875.1 Cicer bijugum | reverse complement strand
TTTTTTTTTAAGATTTGAAGTTTCATGAATTAAAGTACAAACTTTGTTGAAAAATATATTTTTTGAAGAGGATAAAAATATTTCAAAGAGTTAGGAATTTGAAACTAGAAAAAATATTCATTGATATTTGTTTTGTGTGATTATGTTGTTATGAGGTAAATAATTTGATTGAATTTTTAATTTTTAAAAAATATAGTGGATCAAACTTGTAATTATTTGAGAGAAAAAAAAATGAGTTATGCAAAATTTGAGAAAAATTTGTGGTCATGTAAAAAATTTGAGAAAAATAATTTAAAACATTTTAATTAATTATTAGTGAATTCATTGAAAAATTAAAGGGTGTTAATGTCTAAAAATATGTTTTATATGTTGAAAATGAGTTGTGGTTAATAATACTATTAGTCTTCACTCATTGTAAACTGTTTTAGTAAAATATACTCTAAAGGGGTTATGAGTAAGAAAAGGTTTGTAAGGTAGTTAAAGTTTAAGGGATTAATTTTAATAAGTCAAATACTATTTGATTGAAGGTGTCGTCGGCACAAGCAATATTCTTTTGCTGTGTTTGATTGTGGTAGTGATTACTGTTGAAAAAGCTATAACTAAGGTAAGGGATCCTTTCAAATGTTTAGCTTGCACATAGGGGCCTTATATGTGTGATTGAGGTATGATTGATATGTGAATATGTTATGATTAATATTGATGTGATTATCCATTCTTGAGTGAAAAATATGTGTTGCTACTTGTTATGAATTTTATTGAGAAGAATATGCCTTTAGTAAGCTCTGTGAAAAGTATAAAATGTTATTAGTGTGTAATGAGTATTAAAAAGGGAGTCTTTTAATAGTTACATTTACATAATGATTGTTGTGAAAGAGTTAGAGTATGCTCATGCATTTTATAATTAATGGTGATCGTGATAGGTCACGGTGATAGTGGTGAGTGTGATGGGCCATAGTGGTAGTGGTGACCGCGATGGGTCACAGGTTAGTGCCATGAGTTGATTGGTCCATATTATCCTTACGATGATTTATTTGTCGTATAGGATTGTGATAAACTACACTCTAGTAAATCGTGTTGATCTGTGATATGTGGCACCTCGATAATTAGTAATGGTGTATGAGGGGCGATACATTTATGATCTAGGCCCCTCGAGAAGGGTTTGGAAATTCTAGAATCATGTACATTGCATAAGGGTGATTGACACGCGAGTCATGTTTGTTATAATATGATATTTGTATATACATAGTTTGTTGTTGTTTTTTTATCATGTTGTAATTGTTAAGTGTTATTAAATGTCTTTATGACATAATTGTTAAATGTCATTTGTTAATTTCGGTTGGTGACCCTTTACATCATTGCAGAAATTGGGTTTTGTCCTCAGATGATACCCAAGTTTCTTCCACTGAGTTTTACCTAAATGATGGAAACGTCATTAGACTTCCCTAACCAACGTTCGCCAACTGGTTGGGTATACGAGCCCATCTCAAACAGAGCTACTTATATTGGGAAGGTAGTGAAGATAAGTAGGAGAGTTGGGGCAGTATATCTCGTGGGTGGACCTAACTTATGAGGAGACTAATCCTTCTTGGCTGATGAGGAGGAATAAGTTACTTCGAGGAGAGATTACTGTCAGAAGGAACTTGTGCAGTGTGTGGAGGTCACCCTTATTATTGTAGTTGCTAGTGGATGATCAGATTAATTTTTGTGGTATAAGGTTTTAATGTCTTTCTTTTGGTAGTTATACTTATTTTATTTTGGGATGACTATATCTATAACATATCTTGACAGTTGACTTTTATGTGGTGGGTCCATGTTCTAATTTTTTTATGTTACCATAGGGGTATAGCATTCTTGGAGCAATACTTTTGTGCAAGGTCTGTCAATAATACCCCAGAGGTGTGAGCGATGTTTGATCTCATAGTCCCAATGTATTTTTCTATTTTTATACTGTAGATTACTGTCCCAAAAATATTTTAGCATGTTTGTATAGATGATGTAATTATTTATGACTATTATCATTTTGTGTTACGACATATTATTTTATTAAATTGTTTAAAAAAAATGCACTCGCGCTATTAAAAATCAGATTATTACATAAATAAACTCAAGTCACATTATGGAATGAGTATCATTTGACAATGACGTTGTTAATAGTGTCCTTTATGTTTGCATATAGAGGACATGATAGGGGATTGGTATTGTGATAAAATTAGAGCAGACGACCAAATTTGAGGTCTTGGGGGACATGTTGGTAGGAAGGTCTTATGTGAAAGGTGATATCGATACAATTGGGACATTTCAGTTGTTTACTCACACCTTATCGACTAAACTCTCTAGTTTGCTGGGGAAAAGGTGATTTCTCTTTTTGCACTAACAAGAAGTAGTTGAATCCATGTCTTGGAGTTAATTTACGATTAGGTAGAATTGCATCTTATGTGTTCTTGCGTTAGTGGAGTCACTAAGATATATGTGTATATGTATATTATTGTTATATGATTGTTTATGTGTTGATGATGAGTCAAATATGTGTTTGAACATAAATTAATCGAATTGAACGCTAATAATAACTAGTAATAGATAAAATAATGTTGAATGTTGCTTGGTCATGTGTTATGTGCATTCTATATGTTATATATGGATGTTTTGTAAATCTCACCGTACAAACCAACATTTTTAGATGTGCTACGGTGTACGAATCTTCTGTAAGATATCCCAATGTGACGTGAAGGGTAAGACTACTGATCCTATATTGCAGTTACATTAGGCTTTACCAAGTAACAAAGGGATTTCATGGTATTTAAGAACATCTCCAACGATGAACTCGATATGGGTTCATTAAATGGGGTCTACTACTGTACCACATCATATTGAAGCAACTCGTCCATCTTTTACTCCAACGGTGAACTCAACATGGATTCATTAAAATGACTCACTAACAATAATAAATTTATTATTATTAATAAATTAATAAAAAAAGATAACGGTTATAAATTTATTAAATTATGCAAGTAACGTTCCTTCCTGAGAGTACCGTATGATAGTTTAGCACAACTACAACGATGAACTCGTCAAAAACTGAAAGTTACGTAACTATACTTTGATAGACAAACTTATTTGCCTACCATTGAAGATGCTCTAAATATTTAAAACTTTTGTAAAAATTTAACTAATATTCTTTACTAGTTATATGATATGTTTGAAATAAATAAAAATATTTATTTTTCACAAAATTTCGTTATAATTTATATTTCTTCTTCAAATATGGATAAATTGTATCACAATTTGATATCAGAGCCCTTAATGTATCCAGGTTTGTGAATGATTAATTTAGAATTGTATGCATATGCTATTTGATATTTTTCATGCTTTTGATACTTTTTATGCTGTGTTGAATATTTATTTAAATATTATGAGCCTATGTTTTAGTTGTTTAGTTATTATGTGTTAATTGTGAGATTGTTGTGTGAGTTGTTTAAATATGTGTGTACTTAATATTTATTTCAATAACTGGATGTAAAGAACATAGTTATATATAAATTAAATTATGTATATATACTTTTTGTTGAATATTATTTTAATGACATTAAATTAAAGAGATATGACAACATTTCTATATTTGAAATTTATTAAAATTATTATGATTTTATATGAGCTATGGGTGATTTCAATAGAATGAAAATGTAAATGTGAGGAAAAAATTTATGTAACAATAAATTTTATGTTTTAATTGTATTAAAAAGTAACATAATAAATCCTTTCAGATTCTCATCAATAATCAAATGCATTATAATAAACCAAGGTCAATTGAATTTTTTTACTCCATAGCAAGGATTGAAAAACAAATATATGAACACCAAGAAATATCTGAACGTAACAACAAGTGTTTAGGACTCAAATTAAAGATCTAGAAACTACCAACAAGCTTGTGAATAAATCTTGTTAAATCTGAACCAAGGGAAAAATAATTACAACTAACCTTGTAATATTTTTGTACAACTTAGAATCTGAGACAACTTAAATGCCCAAATCTTTTCTTAGCATAAACAGTAAAACAAACCAAAGGAAATTGGTAGAAAATGAACCAGCAGCATGTCTCGTACCATCATTGACATATAGGACGCGAGCAAAAAACAAGAATCCTAGAAAAATCGATTAAGTCAATGATTAAGATGAGCTACAACATGCGCAATCGCAGATCAATTGTAAAATCGAAAGAAGAGGATTTAAGAAACAAGAAGCATACCATGGGTTTGAGCACAATCAAAGAAGGATTTGAGAAATTTGGGATTGAGAGAAATGAGGGATTTGAGAAAATTGGAGTATTTAATATAAATGGGGGATTTGAAACCTTCACAAGTTGTGTGAGAGGGATGGATGAGGGTGGAAGTCGGCGATGCATGGAAAGGAGGAAGAGGCTCAAAGATGGCGCCTGCAAGGCTGCCGCAGTGAGGGTTAGGGAGAGAACGAGGGTGTCAAAGAGAGGAAAAAGGAGTGAAGCAAGATGAGATGGATGGTACATGGGGAAAAATAAAGATAAAATAATGTTTAATTTTACAAATAAGAAAACACTTTTCCTTCCCTACACTTCAATTTTTTTTTTTTTAAAATCTAAAATACCTTTCTCTCTTTATTTAATAACCCCATCATTTCTATCTTCATCATCTTCATCTTTATTAACCTAACATTCAATCATCTTCATACTTTCCTTCTTCAATCATCTTCATACTTTCCTTCTTCAATCGTCTTCATACTTTCATTCTTCAATCATCTTCAACCTTCTTGAATCATTTTCAACACCTTCATCATCTTCAACACCTACATCATCTCCAACACCTTCTTCATCTTCAACACCTTCATCACTTCAATCATCTTCAATCAAGTAAGCAAATTCTTAACAATGGTGTTGAATATTTATCAATGGTGTTCGTGTTTTCTGTTTTTGAATGTTTATCAATGGTGTTGTTTTTCAATGTTTATCAATGGTTGTTTTTGAATGTTTATTCCTTGGTGTTCGTGTTTGTTGGGTTTGATGACATTGAGTTCACGTATGTGAACTCAGTTGATGTAGGGATTAATTTTGGAGTTCATGTATGTGAAATTAGATTACATAGGATTTGGTAGTTGACGTCCGTGATCTAAAATCACGTAGGTTTAGGGAGTTCACATGTGTGAACTCAGATCACGTACGGGGTTAGTTTAGGTTAGGTTTTTGGACCTGTATAAATGTTATATTGTTATGTTGTTTTGATAATGATTATGATTTAGTTATGCAAAAATGAGCGGATCGTGTTATACTCACAAGAGGATTTTTAATGATGACAATCGCCGTGTTAGACCAACCGCTTATGCACGGGCTCACTGTGCTCAGCGTGAACACCATGAATAGCGAAGATTATGGAAGCAACAAGCAAAAGAGGCGCAACCAGAAGAGGCCCATGCAGAAGAGGCCCAACCAGAAGAGGTCCAAGCGGAAGAGACCCAACACGATGAAGCAGATGACAAATATCCTGGTGGTCCTGTTGACAGATTTGTCCTACAGACATATGGGGATCATGTTGCGACACGACTATGAGACGACGCGGTAAAGTTTTGAATCAAATTAAATTTTTAATAGTTGATTAATGTGTTTTAACTTATATTTGTTCGGTTAATTAATTTCAGGATCGCAAAGAGTTAAGGATTTTTAGCAACGGTAAAAAAAACTAAAAGAAGTTGTTATTTAAAATGAAGAGGTTGAGGAACTTGTTAAAAGCTTCGGGTTTTATATGTTGCTAAAATGTAGCTACGAGATGACCAACAAAGGTATAATTTCTGCGTTTGTCGAGAGATGGCATCGCGACACCAATAGCGTTCATCTTCCAATTGGGGAGATGACCATTACTCTAGATGATGTCTCCTCGCTGCTTCATATACCCATCACTGGTGCATTCTTCAGCGTTAATATATTTAATAAGGATGACGCTGTAGAATTATTGGGTGAGCTTCTTGGGGTTAGTCTGGTTGCTGCATATGATGAGTTTAACTTGATGGGAACAACCATTGTTTGGTATAGTTGGTTGTTTGACGTATACCATCAGCGATGTGCTGATCAACATTGGCAAAAGGCTGCGAGGGCATTTCTTTTATTTTTGGTCGGTTGCACCTTGTTCAACTGCAAGAGTGCCTTCGCAGTGAGCGTTTCCTACCTTGAATGCTTCAGAGGCCTCAACTCATGCGGGGGATATGCTTGGGGTGTTGTTGCGCTTGCTTTCCTATATGAAAATCTTAGAGAAGCGAGCATGCATTAGACTAGTACAGTATCATGGTATCTGATATTATTACAGGTATTTGCGTTTGCTTTCCTGGTCTGATTGTTTTCTTGATTTCCTATATTTATTTTTTGGGTTGCTTGCTTTACTGATTTATGGATATCTTATTATATATGTGTAGGCGTGGGTGTATGAGCATTTTCAATCATTATGTTCAAATTGTTGTAGACTATCTCAAATTTATGTTGAGGACAATCTTAGAGTACTTAGATGGAAGCCAAAATAGGATAATGGTTTGGTTCTTCCATTTAGGAAAGCACTCGACGAGATTGATATTGATGACATATGCTAGACGCACTACCAAGACCATAGGCCGAAGCGACCATATGAACTTTTTTCATTATTTAGAGGGTGGATACGCTGGGGTCCCAAGTTGTATGCTCACTTCCCAGATAGGGTATTGCGTCAATATGGACATGTCCAAACCATCCCTAGTTCACCTTTGGAGATAGTTGGTCAGACTACCACATTAGAGGAAATGGACATCATGTTTATGCAATACGTTGTGCATGTTGCTGACGTTGGGGCAGTTGTACAGAGACCTGCAAACTACGCGAATGAGTACATAGACTGGTTTCGTCGGAATTCTCATTCATATATCGTTCGTCGAGAACCTGTCTATGTAGCTCATTCTGTTGCAGAAGTTGCCGATGATGATCATGCTCCAGCTCAAACAACGGTAAATTCGTTTAAATTTAATTTATGACATAATTAAATTAATTAGTCATTTAATTTGTTTAACTAAATTAATTAATTAATGTATATTTTAATGTAGAGTCGAGCAATACAAATTGCATAGGAGCTTCTTTGTTGATAGCTGGTATTACTTGATCGCATTGCACTCGTGAATAAATTAATTTTGGTGTTGCGATCTCAAACGGGTGGTGGTAGATATTGGACCAACATAGTATCGTATCATAGAAGACATAGAGGGACTTAGGATTTGGATTTCTATTTTAGATATCTATTTTGGATATGTATTTTAGATATCATTTTGGATATATATTTTCGATATGTATTTTGATTATCATTTTGGATATATAGTTTGGACATCAATTTTGGATTTCGCAGTATTAAATATCAACAATATTAAATAACTTCATTTTAATTGAATTCATACAATATTATTTATAGTTTTTGGAAATATCTGCAACTAATGTTGCATGCACAGTTGTAAATAAATTTCTATTATCGTGCTTCTTCATTGCAATATTTTTTCCAAAAATTACTTGCTGGTGGTATAGGAGAATCTGACTTTAAGTAAACCTGTTAAAATCAATAACAATTATAAATCAATTATCAATTATAAATCATTAATAATTATAATAATTATCAACAATAATTATAAAATCAATAATCAATAACAATTTAATATGACAATTAATACATGTACAAAATGACAATTCTTAACAAATGCAATAACAATTATACGACGATCTGACATAGATATTGTTGGTGGACTTCGAAGTGCAAAAAATGTTTGTGATTGGTTAAATGATAATGCGACGACAACCAAGTTAAACTTCAGAGCAATCACATATCCCATTTCTTGAAGTGTCATCCAATTATCCACAGTTGCAACTTGCTCAACATACACATTGTGTATAAGTTGTTGAACATAATTTTCTCCACCAAATATTATCTCGTAATGAGACATGAACACTTGAAGCTCTACCACACACTATTGATGGATTGATGCCCAACAGTTCTCACCCATTCCAAGTAAAGCTACAACTGCACGATATCCATAACTAACATCATCCCCAACATCAATAATGTCATCTATGAATTTATGAATTTCAACTGAAAACCAATCTTGGTTGTTGAACTTTGCTAACTGATGGTCGAGGTATGAGCTTTTGTACTTTATTGTTTGTTATAGTGCTACATGCATTTGTGCTACTCCATCGAATACTTGCATCCACATACTCCCACCAAGATGGATCACACTAGGTTTATTTATCTCTTTTTGATACCTTACTTTTGTCTTTTTTTGGTGCACCTTTTGTTTTAACCTTGGGAACAGGTGGACACATCGACGTAGTCGATGGATACGCGATCTCTCGTAATTTACCTTTAAGTGAAATTTTTCCAAGTGCATCAAGTTCTTCAAACTTTTTCACTATCACAACTATTTTATGTTTCACAAATAACTCTGAAGGTTTACTCAATTCATCAACATGGAAAGTTAATTTACTCCACCAAACATGAATGACGTCTAATGGAATGGAACGTGGGATCATACTATACCTATCTATTTCACATGCACAAGGTAGACCACGTGTTGTCCTAATTGTGCAACGACACTCAGTCTGATCAATACCTACATACTTAACGCGATCATACTCTGCCGCAATGTGACCTATTGCATTTTTTGACACAACACCCCATAAATTGGCGTATAATTTGTTACTATATCGATGCATCTTTTGAATGACGCTCTTTTCAAAATGATGCTATTATATCATTGTGTTGTAATATAATCATGCTATTGATGGTTCCCAAACAATGCATATATAACCAATACTATCTTGTAATATCCTTTTCAAACTTCAATGCGCCGACTCAACACTTTGTGTTGTGGTGTTCCCAAAGAGCATAACTTTATTTTTCCATTTGTCAACAAACCTTTCCTTCTGAGGAATTAACCATTGCTCGTGTACATAATCATAAAAAATAGAACAACTACTACAAATTCCTTCAAAGAGAGCCAACTTCATGTAGTATTGAGCCTCATCATAACTGTAAACAAAAGCCTTTCATTCCTCCATTATTTGCACCTGCTTCTTTTTTGGAAACACAATCATCTTGCTTTTGGCTTTGACATTCTTGCATATATAAAACAAGCATAATAAATTCATTGCTTTTGGAAAAACATATTCAATCGTGTTCATCAAAGCAAGATCTCTATCAGTAACGATGACTTCAACTTTACCACTTGTAATATGTTCTTTCATCATTTGTAGTGAACATGTGAAACAGAAATAGAGAACGTTCTTGGTTAACTTTGAAACAGAAATTTAGTTTATGTTTTATCTTAGTTAATTGATTAAGCTTGATAAATTAAAGGATAAGAGAAAGAATACCACACGCAGATATATCCGGGTTCACCCAACTTGGGCTATGTCTAGTCCTCACAACTTGTGAGATTTTCCACTAAGTGTTCAAAACAAAGAACCTTATTTGTTTTACAGCACCTAGCTTAGATCAAACTTGATCTGTTACAAGCTCTATTTCTTTCCACCCAGAAATTAAATTAATAACCTATTGATATTGATAGGATTTGTTACAATCTATTCAAACTATACTTAAACTCTTATAGTTTGAGTTTTACAATAATGATAAGATTGTTTTGATAGAATCTAAGATGTCTCAACTCTTGTTTGAGATTCGATTCTTTACAAAGTTCAGAATTGATTCTTTTTTGTGAAAATGAGAATTTCAAGTATGTGAATGTGAATGATTTATGAGAGTTTGATAGCACTTGATGTTCTGCATTTTTCTTGGACAATGGCCTTGCTTTTATAAGTGATTTGAGCATTTAACGGGGGTCAAAAGAGTCGTTGATAGTATTTTGTCCTTTTTGACCAGAACCATTAAATATGATTAAAATTAATCTAGCCTTTGAATATTTTGTATCTGTTTTGACTAATGCTGTTACAGCTTTGATAAAACAGTTTGCCTTCGAGTTTAAAAATCTCTTAAGCTTGTCACTCAGTTATTGATGTTACAGCTTCGATATGGAACCTTGAATCTGTCCAAAATAGTTTGATGAATGATTGTAAACCTTTGCAGAAGTAAAGATATCAAAACTTGAATTCTGCAAAATTGAAGATTGATTATCAATCTAGTATTGGCCGTTTGAATTTTTTAGAGATTTATGATCAATATGAAGATTCAGTATGACTGTTTTGGATGTCTTCCTGATATCGTCTGTACAGATCAAGATTGATTGAGCTTTCTTGACAATTTGGTTGACAGTGTTCCAAACTATTTCAACATGCTTGATATGAGACCGCTTTGTTAAAATAGTGGAGATTGATTGGTCAAGTTACTGTGATAGTCAGTCTTGAATTTGGAGATCATTCTCAATTTTGTTTAGAGTGTTCTTGTTTCTTTGTTTCTTCAGTTTTTAACTGTTTTCTATGCTTTACTTGATTCCTATCTTTGAATTAACACACTCAAAAGCACAGGTTAAATTAATATAACATTTTAGAATCATAATTAACATTCTTAATTAACCTTTGTTTATTTTCATCAAAAAATTAATTTGAGAATTTGGTTCAACAATCTCCCTCTTTTTGATGATGAGAAACGTGTTAATTTATCTTTTAATTCTGATTCTAATAACAATTTTGAAGAGCTTTAATTGCTACCCCTCAATTAATGCAGTAAGTGATTTTGACAGTGTTTTAAACAACCATATCATTTTGACATAAGCTTTTTTTCATTAATTCAAAAGAGGTAAAGATCATTAGTCTGCTAATCCTAGATACAAAAAGGAAGTCTAAAACAGAATAAAAACAATCTTAATTCTCCCCCTTTGTCACCCAAATAGGAAGGAGTAAAAGAAAACTAAGATGCCAACGACAGAGAAGATCCTTCAGAAGAGGAGGATTTTCTTGGGTTAGGAACTTGTGGAGGAACAAGTTGAAGTGGAGGAGGTGGGATTCCCAGCTTGGGAGCAAGTTGTTATGTGAGCCATGTTCTCAACAGAGTAGCCTCTTGATCTTGATGAAGCTGACGTATTATTATTATCTGAAGAGCGGCCATGATGTCAGAATTTGAAGGTTCAACTAAGCGAGGGGAATAGCGAAGGTGAGTAGATGGTTGAGAAGTGGTAGCACCAGCCGTTTTGGATGGAATTGGTGTTTCAGAGATGGATGGAAAGGTGGCAAAGGAAGATGATAAGGAGGGTAAGTGATCAGATGTTGGGTAGGGTATATTAGATGCACCAACAACTTCTGGAAAGTTTAAAAACTGACTAATACTGAAAGTGGAGGAGCTCGTTTTATGTGGGGACATAAACAGTGGGGACATGGTAGATAGATGGGAATTTGATAGTAAAGTACCAAAGTCATGAGGAGGAGAGTGAAGTATTTGAGAGTATTTGGGGGAAAATTGTGGATCATAAAATGGTTGTGGTGGTGGAGAGGGTGATTGTTGTGATGATTCAGATGATAGGGATTATGAAGATGGTGAGTACGAATATGGATTCTTTCTTGCAGATTGCTTTGTGCCCGCCATTTTTGTGGGTTGCGAAGGTTTTTTGATTGAGAGAGGTTTGAGGAAGAAGATGAGCAGTTTAGAGTTATTGTTTGCCGTTTTTAAGGAAAAAAGGAGGAAGATGGAGTGGTTAGAGTTAGAAATGCTGTTTTTGAGAAAAAGTAGAAATGGTTATTTTGAGCCTTGGGAAGGAGAAGAGAATTTTGAGGGCAAGCGTGTTGTGTGTCAGATCCCTTTGTAGACAGAGAGACACATGCATTAAATGCCAAGTTTTGCCTTTTTGGTTTTGAGAGGGAAAACGATGACACATAGGAGAATGTTGGTTGAGAAAACGGAGACTGATGCTTGGAAAAATAAAGATTGATAAACGTTCTCCGTTTTCTGAAGAAGCAGATTTTAACTAGAATTTTCTGGATTTTTCATGATTTTTAGTTTCTCTTTGATCAAATCGAAACTATCCTCGACAAGAGGCTTTGTGAAGATGTCAGCAAGTTGATTGTGAGTATCAACAAATATTAATTCGATATCTTTCTTATTGACATGATCACGAATGAAATGATATTTTATTTCAATATGTTTTGATCTAGAGTCTTGTATTGGATTTTTAGATAGATTTATAGCACTAGTATTATCACAATAAATCAGAATGTTGGAATAACTTACTGAGTAATCTTCAAGTTGATTTTTCATCCATAGAACTTGTGAGGAGCAGTTTGCTGCAGAGACATATTTAGCTTCAGTTGTTGATAAGGCTAATGTGTTTTGTTTTCTGCAAGACCAACTTATCAATGCTTCACCTAAGAACTGACATGCTCCACTTGTGCTTTTCCTTCGATTTTGTCTCTAGCATAATCAACATCACAATACGCTATAAGATCAAAATGTGAACTTTTTCAATACAAAAGATCAAGATTAGTGGTTCCAACAAGATATCTAAATATTCGTTTTACTGCTGTCAAATGAGATTCTTTTGGTGCTAATTGAAATCAAGCGCATAATTCCACTGCAAATACTATATCAGGCCTACTAGCAGTTAAATAAAGCAAAGAGCCAATCATTCCTTGATATTCTTTTTCAGAACCAGAATTGCCATTTTCATATTTCTCTAAAGAAGAAGATAGATGAATGGGAGTGGTCATGATATTTGATTCATTCATTTTATATTTGACCAACAGATTTTTTATGTGTTTTTCTTGACAAATAAAAATGCCATTATCATATTGTTTAATTTGTAATCCAAGAAATTACCTTAATTCTCCCATCATACTCATTTCAAATTCGCTTTGCATAAGTTTTGAAAAACCTTCACACATTTTTTCATTTGTTGATCCAAAAATGATATCATCAACATATACTTGAACAATAAGTAAGTCATTTTTTCTGTTTTCTTAAATAACATAGTGTCGATTTTTCCTCTTAAGAATCCATTTTTGATTAAAAATGAACTCAATCATTCATACCAGGCTCTTGGTGCTTATTTTAAGCCATATAGAGCTTTGGTAAGTTTGAAAACATGATTTGGTTTTGATTGATCTTCAAATCCTGGGGGCTGTTTCACATAAACTTGTTCATTCAAGAATCCATTTAAAAATACACTTTTAACATCCATTTGAAGCAATTTAATAAGCTTATGAGATGCATATGCAAGAAGTATATGAATAGCTTCTAACCTTACAACTGGAGCAAAGTTTTCATCATAATTTATACCTTCTTGTTGATTGTAGTCTTGAGCTACTAGTATTGTTTTGTTCCTGATAACCTTACCTTCTTCATCTAGTTTATTTCTGAAAACCCATTGCGTACCAATGATTGTTTGATCTAATGGATCAGGTACAAGTTCTCAGACTTCACTTTTTTCAAACGGTAGCAATTCTTCCTTCATGGCATCTATCCAACGTTGATCAATAATGGCTTCCTTAATTGATTTTGGTTCAATCAAGGATATGATTGCCATGTTGTTTTCATCATTTTTGAATGATTTTCTTGTTCAAATCCCATCAGCAGTGTCTCCAATAATTTGTGTTTGAGGATTATCTTCAATCGTTCTCCAGCTTTTTGGTGGAGAATGATACGAAGATTGTTTATCAATCTCTATTTTTTGCAGACTGTTTTGCTGTTGTAACTCATTTGGAGTTTCTTCTTCCTCATCCTTTTTACTTATATCTAAGTCATCAAAGTCATCAAATAATATGTGCATACTTATTTCTACAACATTAGTTCTTAGATTAAATACTCTATATCCTTTATAATCAGTTGAGTATCCAACAAAGATTGCTTTATCAGATTTTGCATCAAATTTTCCAATGATATCTTTGTTATTTAAAATATAGCAATAACAACCAAAAATATGAAAGAAAGAAATGTTTGGTTTTCTATTTTTCCAGATTTCATATGGTGTTTTGTTGATGATTTTTCTTATAGATACACGATTTAGAATATAGCTGGATGTGTTTATGGTTTCAATCCAAAAATACCTTTCAACGTTGGATTCTTCCAAGATGGTTCTTGCCATTTCTTGTAATGTTCTATTTTTTCATTCAACAACTCCATTTTGTTGTGGAGTTATTGCACATGAAAGACTATGAGAAATGCCAAATTATGAATTCTCCTCCATGATCACTTTAAACAACGCAATTATGAATTCTCCTCCATGATCACTTCATTCATTTTAACGCAATTCTGAATTTTCCTCCATGATCACTTCAACGCAATTATTCATTCATTTTAAACAACGCAATTATGAATTCTCCTCCATGATCACTTCTCACATATATGATACTGGATTCTTTCTCATTTTGTACTTTCATGCAAAATATTTTAAATGCGTCAAATGCATCGTCTTTTGTTTTAAAAATAGCACCCAAGTAAATCTTGAGAAATCATCAACAATAACAAAAACATATTTCATTCCTCCTAGACTTGTTGTTTTGACTGGCCCAAAGAGATCTATGTGAAGTAGTTCAAGAGTTCTATTTGTGGTTACAAAATCTTTTGAATGAAAACTACTCTTGACTTGTTTTCCTTTTGCACATGCTTCACATATTTTATCTTTTTCAAAATTCAGTTTGGATAATCCTCTAACAAGATCCAATTTTGAAATTTTTGAGATTGTTTTCATACTAATATGCCCAGCTGTTTTATGCCATATCCATTTATCTTTATTGATTGATATAAAATAGGATTCGTCAGGTAGTTCTTCAAGATACAAAACATATAATTTTTTCTTTCGATTTTCAGAAAATAGAGTTTCTCCAGTTTCAATTTTTCTAATTTCAGACACTTTTGGTTTGAAAATAACTTCACATCCATTGTCACACAATTGAGTTATGCTTAACAAATTGTGTTTTAAACCTTCAACATACTGAACATCAGTTATTTGAGCAGAGGTTGTCTTACCAATGGTTCCTTTACCTTTAATCTGAGCTTGGTTATTATTTCCAAAAGTAATCAATCCTCCATCTTTCTTGGTGAATGTTATAAAACCGTTTTTATCTCCTTTCATGTGTCTTGAACAACCACTGTCCAAGAACCAAGGTTTTCTCTTTATATTTGGAGATCCAACCTGCATATAGCATTAGTTGAGCCTTAGGTACCCACTTTGTTACGGGTCCTAGAGAGTTAGTTTTAAGATTTTCTTTCTTTTTAAAACGACACATCGTTTTTCCATGATTGTTTTTGAAACAATTTGAACATTTGATTGTTGATTTTGGAACTGATTTGATAATATGTTATTCAAAAGATTTAAAGCTTTGTTTTTGAAACAATTCCAGATTGATCTCCTTTTCCCAGTTTTTCTGGAGAAAGTTCAACTTTCGTTTTGGAACTTTCTCCATTTTGAAGGAAGCCTAGAGAATGTTCTCCGTTTTGCTGTTTGTCTAATACTGGTTTGGCAGAACGATCTCCTATTTTAATTAACCTTTTGCCTTTAATCTTTTCATCTCTTTTTCTAAAATAGCAAGCAAATTCTAGATGTGCAAGTTTTTTACAATATGAGAATCTAGTTTTGCATCTTTCTTCTTTTCTTTCCGTGACAAATTTTTTTTCATATAACTTTGTTTTTTGAGTTTGATTAAAACCAAGACTAGCTTTATCAAAGATTCCTATTTGAAATCCCATAATTATCTGAAAAGTTTTAGTGGCTTTAATGAAATTTTACAAATCAGTTTTAAGAAGTTCATTTTCATTTTTAAGGCGAATGTTCTCCGTTTTCAGCGCAGAACGTTCTTGACCTTCTTGTTTTTCAAAATTTTGTTTCAATGTTTCTTTTAATTATTAAATGATGTTTTGGAGGATATTATTCCTAGCTTGAATTTCTTCTTTTTCTTTATGAAATTGTTCTTTCAAGAAACTACATTTTTGAATAAGGAGATTTGAATCATTTAACAGGTTATCAAATTCAATTCACATTTGTTCACATAAATAACATGGTTCGGAATTTATTACCTTATCTTCCTCTATTTTTTCCATTAAGCATATGTTACCTTCCTTCTTCTGAATCATCCCATGTTGCCATCATTGATTTCTTTTTGAAAGGAAATTGTTTTGGTGGATTCTTGTTTAAGGGACACTCTGCTTTGTAATGTCCTAATTTGTTACATCCAAAGCACGTGACTTGGCTTTTGTCTACTTCTGTTTTGGGATTTTTGATTTGAAATCCCATTTTGATTTGATCTCTTCTTCCCATAATCCTCTGTAATCTTGTGTGGAGAAGAGCAATTTCATCAGCATCTTCTTGTTCGTTTTCTTGTGGTTCTTCCTCTATTTGTACTGAGATTTTTTCTTGAGATGCTTTTAGTGCTATTGCCTTTCCCTTCTTGGTTGGTTTTTCTTCTTGTAGTAGTACCTCATGTGCTCTTAAAGTTCCAATTAATTTTTCCAGGGGAAGTGATTCAAGATTCTTGGGTTGGCTTATAGTTGTTACTATTGATCTCCATATGATTGGAAGACACCTCATGACTTTTCTTACTCATTCTTGAACTCTATAAGCTTTGCCAAGAGAACACATTTCATTTACTATTGTTATGAACCTTGAGTATATTTCATCAATAGTTTCTCCTTCTTGCATTTCGAATAGTTCAAATTTCCTTATGCAAATGTTTATTCTTGTTTCTTTGACATGGCTTGTTCCTTCATGGTGAGTCTGTAGTGTATCCCATACTTCCTTTGCAATTGTGCATTCATCTACTCTTTCACTTTCTTCTCTTCTTAAGGAACATGATACAAATAATTGAGCTTTTGATTTTAGAAGTACCATAGTTTTATCATCAGCTGTCCAGTCTGCTTCTTTTTTTATAACATAGGTTGAGTCATCTTGATCAACTCTTGGTATGAAATCTCCATCTGTAATGATGCGCCATATCCATGTGTCTTGAGATTTCAGAAACAGTTGCATCTTATTCTTCCAGAAATAGTAATAAGATCCATCAGAGAATGGTGATCTGTTTGAAGATCCTCCCTCAACAATGTATTTGCCTTTCGACATCTTTTCTCTAGCACTTGTTAGGTTTGTTTTTAACTTTCTAGAGACCGTGCTCTGATGCCAATTGAAGTAACAATGTCGATTTACAAGGAAAGGGGGTTTGAATTGTAAATGCACCTTTTAAAAATTCATGTTAAAACTTAAGAATATAACTAAAGAATGATCTTCGTTAGAGAAACAGAAAACAAAGACGTTCTTGGTTTTTACCAGAAAACGGAGAACATTCTTGGTTTTTACAAGAAAACTGAGAACATTCTTCGTTAGATTTAAAACAAAAATTCAGTTTATGTTTTATATAATTTAATTGATTAAGCTTGATAAATAAAAGGATAAGAGAAAGAATACCACACACAAATATATCCTGGTTCACCCAACTTGGGCTACGTCTAGTCCTCACAACTTGTGAGATTTTCCACTAAGTGTTCAAAACAAAGAACCTTCTTGGTTTTACAGCACCTAGCTTAGATCAACCTTGATCTGTTACAAGCTCTATTTCTTTCCACCCATAAAGTAAATTAATCACCTATCAATCTTGATAGGATTTGTTACAATCTATTCAAACTATACTTAAACTCTTATAGCTTGAGTTTTACAATAATGATAAGATTGTTTTGATAGAATACGAGATGTCTCAACTCTTGTTTGAGATTCGATTCTTTACACATAAATCAGTAGTAATATCATAGTGAGATAGAAAAGTTCAGAAATGATTCTACTTTGTGAAGATGAGAATTTCAAGTATGCGAATGTGAATGATTTACAAGAGTTTGATAGCACTTGAAGTTCTACATTTTTCTTGGACAGCGTCCTTGCTTTTATAGGTGATTTTAGCATTTAATGAGGGTCAAAAGAGTTGTTGACAATACTTTGTCCTTTTTGACCAAAACCGCTAGATATGATTAAAAATAATCTAGCCTTTGAATATTTTGAATATGTTTTGAATGATGTTGTTACAGCTTTGATAAAATAGTTTGCCTTTGAGTTTAAAAATCTTTGAAGCTTGTAACTCAGTTATTGATGTTACAGCTTCGATCTGGAACCTTGAATCTGTCCAAAACAGTTTGATGAATGATTGTATACCTTTGTAGAAGTAAGGATATCAAAACTGGAATTCTGCATAAACGCAGATTGATTATCAATCTAGTTTTGGCAATGTGAATTTTTTGGAGATTGATGATCAATTTGAAGATTCATTTTGATTGTTCTGGATATCTTCCTGATATGTTTTGTACAGATCAAGATTGATTGAGCTTTCTTGATAGTTTGGTTGACAGTGTTCCAAACTGTTTCAACTAGCTTGATTTGAGACCTTTTTATATCAATGATTGGAAAGAGTTCTTTGACTGAGATGAGACCTATTTGTTCTTTGCCATGTACTGATGAACTTAGAATAAAATTCATAGGCAAATGCTTCGTTAAAATTGTGGAGATTGATTGGTCAAGTTACTGTGACAGTCAGTCTTGAATCTGGAGATCATTCTCCATTTTGTTCAGAGTGTTCTTGTTTCTTTGTGTGTTCAGTTTTTAACTGTTTTCTTTGCTTTGCTCGATTCCTATCTTGGAATTAACACACTCAAAAGCACGAGTAAAATTAACGTAACATTTTAGAATCATAATTAACGTTCTTAATTAACCTTTGTTTATTTTCATCAAAACTTTAATTAGAGAGTTTGTTTCAACACAACCTTTTTCATAATCATTCACTTTAAATTTTGATTCATTCTCCACCATCTTCCTGTTCCACTGAATCTTACAAAAAAAATTAAAATTCAAAATTTGTAATAACTCAACATTCGACAACGTGAATTAAAGAAAAACCTAAAATGAGAAATCCATCATTTCAAAAAAAAAAAATGAGTTGGTGTAAAAAGAGACAAACCCACTATAAAACCACTAAAATTGTTTAGTAATTGGTGGTAAAATTGAGTCTTTTGTTTAGTGTATTTTCAATATTTTTCAAGATGTTTTTTTTCTTACACAAACTATTTATATTGTTTTTATTTTTATAGGTTTCAAAAGCGGTTTAGGATTTCAAACTACATGTTTTCCTTCTTCCCATAACACAAGTTAAACTCTTCTATTAACTTAAAAAACCCAAAAATTTCTAATTCAAAAACAAAGAAAATATGATACTATAACTTAAAAAAAATCCATAAATCTTGATATGAATCTTATTAGAGAATGATAGATTTTATAGTGGAAGATAATAAAGAAAAATAACTATAAATTTACAATGAAAGATGATGAAGAAAAATAAAGATTTATAGTTTAAACGAAATATAATTTAAATGATCAATTCGAGAAATTTAAAAAAAATAAAGGATCGATCTAAAAAGTAAGTCAAACAAAAAGGACTTCAATGAATTTCGGTTTTTTGAGTTTGAAGAATTCTAATAAATTAATTAAAAAAATATTTTTTATTTTATTTTAATCACACTGTATATACACATCAACATTATAAAGGCTACATGATATTTTTTTTAATTGAATTAATTGACAATAATACAATTTTTTTCATCTGAATTATAAAGGTTACACGTCAACCATAAATTAATATTTAACGTTGCAAATAAGATGTAACTTAAAAGATTAAATTGAAAAAATAAATTCAAAGAATCCAAAGAGAAACAAGACCCAACTTTAGCCATAATTTTCTTTCTTTTGTTGTTTTCTTACTAATAACACAAGTATTTCTAAAAAAATATGCAAATTATTGTCAATGGCAATCATTGGATTGCAACAATTAGTGTCGATGCATTTACACAAAACTCGTTTTCAATTCCAGAACGATTCGAGCTATTTTGGTTTTGGTGGAGACTAATATTTAGTTGAAGGAGATACACAACCTTAAGCAAGGGAAGGGGTGAAACTCAATTAATAACTGATGAAAGCTCTCTTCAAATTGACGTGCTAATAAAATATAAAGGGATGTCATGTGAATCACTCAAAGAACCTCATAATCACGCGTCAGTCCATTTTAATCTAGCAGCACAAAAGTATCTCTTGTTATATTTATTATATTAAGATTAGATATTTTAGTGACTTGTTTAAGAGATTCATATGTTGTTTAATTTTAATTAGTTAGTTAAACTTTCTAATTAATTAAGTTTCAAATATGCTCTATAGACATAACTATTATTTTTTCAAAATTTTTTAACTGTTAATATAAATATTTAAAAATAAATTATTTTGTATAAAGCTTGTAAATTTATTTTCCATATGAAATTCATATTCAGATTTATGATCATGTTATTTTTAACGTATTCGATTTCTTAACTAATCGTTGATATTAAATTTTTACAACATTGCAATGGTATTTATTTTGACTTGGAACCGATGATGGTATTTACTATTTGGCAGCTTTTTCACTTGCCACATTCCAATGACAACTGATGTGTCCGATACCTTGCTTAGAGAAAGAGTTCTAGTATTTTACACATCTAATCTAATATAATACAAAAGAAAAATGAACTCCTTTATGCCTCCAATGCCAATTGTGTTTGTGTATAAAAATGTCACCTAATGAAAACGATATTGCAAAACTACAACAACAACTTGGAAAGCAAGCATTAACCAATATGGACGAAATAGCAATCATTCAAAAGCGATTTGGAGATGAACAGAGCACTCTGTTAGACCAATTTGAGAGGCTATCTTTTGAGTCTCAACTAAACAAAGCCATGTTACAAAGAAGCTTATCAGAACCAGGCTTTCCAAGGTCAATATCTCTACCAAGACTCATCAGTGTGGCTCCAACAATACCTCAGGTGAAACAAGGACGGTGTGCTCGTGGCTCCGGTTTCCGAAAGGTGTTTAAGAAATTGCTCAAACCCTTTATTGGGAGAAGAAATATTAGAGCAAAGAAAAATGACTTAGTTTCTCAGAATCCACTCTCTTTCAAGGCATTTAGCAAATCGTTACGGTTCTAACTAGTGCATAAGTTTTAGAGTTATTTTCCTTTTATTTTTTTTTAATTTAGGCTTAATTGTAGTTTTGGTCTCCCTATTTTAGTTGAATTGCGAAAATAGTTCTCCCATTTTATTTTTCCCCATTTTGTTTCCAAACAGAATGTTAATTCAAAATTTAATGAAGTTTCATTTTTTTGCGTTTATTTATGCCACATCATGCCTCAAGATTTCGTTGTACAATAATTGTAGCTAAAATCTAAGGTTTTAAATGGTGTGATGTGATTTTAAAAAATGTCACTTTATAAGTTTTAGAACAAAAATTTGTTTAGAGACCAAAACTGTAGATAAATAAAATGGAAGATTATTTTCGTAATTCAGTTAAAATATAGGGATCAAAACTGCAATTAAGTCTTTAATTTATTTAGGTATTTACCTACTTAACCTAATTGTCATAGCTAAAAAATCATCATGCATCGAAGAATTGTAGGCATTTGGTTTTCTATAGCCACCATTAATATGTCAACTGTGATACTTTGAACTGCATTGAAGAATTGTAGGCAATTAGTTTTCTGCTGCAATAATTTAAGTTGCTTTTTTTTTTTTATATAAAAGGACCACTACCCGAAAAGGAAAAAGACAACATATTCCCCCTTGAATATAAAGAAAATTGTGTACTATGTGAAACCTTTAATGTGTGATGGGTAGAGTAGATAAAAAAAAAAGGTGAGAGAGAAGTTGAAGATAGATTTCCCGGTTATCTTGATATATTAGGAGAGGAGTAAGGGAGAGAGAGACTGAAAGACAGTGGATCCCAAAGGATTTGCATTTCAATTTGTTTTCCCAGTTTTTATTTATTTCTCGCAATTTTTCCAGATTTCATTTTTATGGTGTACATAGATTAAGCTTGCATAGTGAAGCAATGACAGCACCATCCCACATGTAAACATGTTTTAATTAAACAAAGAACCATGACACTAATCAAATTATATTTAAATCATTAAACGATAACAATGGAGTAATCAATAAAAATTAAATAATTTAAATAAATAATAAATTTTGTTTTTTTACAGGTAAACAATAAATTTTTTAATGAATTAAATTAAACTAGATAAATAATATAATTAATTAAAATAATTTAATTAATCAATAAATTATATGTTGATTTTACGTCAAGGATATTTTTGTCATTTTAAAAAGTAATAGTATTTTTCCCTCTTCTATTTCACTTGTTTCTCTATCATATCAAACAATACATCAAATCTACTATATTTTTCACATATTTCTCATGTCTGATATCTCAATTTCATGTAGCAACTAAAGATACCCTTAAACACCACTTATGCCCAAAAAACATAATCATAAAACCTTGTAAAAGCGCTTCATGTAAAACTGTTGTGTTCTCTTAGTACGAAACAAGTTAACAAGCTAACCCC
>JBBPBT010000564.1:948350-976844 GCA_037974875.1 Cicer bijugum | reverse complement strand
TCCCTCCTTGAAGCTAATATTTGTTAGCTTTCAAGGTTAATATTTTAAGTGCAAGAAAATAGACCAATGGAATAGCATATGATAGTAGGACTTATTTATCGAATGAATGAAGTGTGTTATTTATGCATAGTTTATTTCTATTTATTCTAACTATCATCTAACTACCTAACTAACTAATTAAGAGATTAGTTAATTAGTTATCACATACAATATATAATACTCTCTGCATATGCGACACGAGAAGAAAGGTGAAACAATTTTTTTTTGTCTTGCAGTGTTGTATATTTGGTTCAATATGTCTCACATGTTCAAGAAAGGGTATCATATTGAAGTTAAAATTATCCGCAAATGGGCTTAGACTATAGCTAACCTTACCGAGAACACAATTTCGTGGTATTACAATGAACAAAGGGTGGAATAAGTAATATGCCAATGTGGGGATTTTCCAAATATACCTCTAATGGGAACTAAATGATTCATTAATTACAATCCAATTGTAGCTTTGAGACAACCTGGCTACCCAATGTTGAAGAAACCAAATGATGAGTCATTTGATGCTTTGGTCTTACACAATATGGGTATATAATATTCACATATGTTATGAAGGACACGTCGAGCTTGGGGAAAGATCATTAGAAAAGACCGAGTACTAGGACACAAAAGTTATAGCACAAAAGAACCTTGTCGAAAATGGGTAATGAAAAGAGTCCAAGAAATCATATTGGTTTTTTATAGTACACCTTCAATTGATCAAGATATACATGAAGCTACCCCATTTACAAATGAAGAAATTTATGAACTTAAAGCATTATTGTTGAAATTTGAAGTGGAGAAAAAACAATTACAAGCAAAACTAGAAAAATCTCCGAAGAGAACAAACACTTATGGTTAGAAAAAAATCTGTAAGGCTAAATTTTTTTTGAGAGAAGTCACAAGATGTTGAAAAAGGATTAGGAGGATAAACTTGACATACACGACCTTTTTAAAGGTGCAAATGAGGAATTAGATGTGCAAAAGAGAGAAAGGAATGAAGCTATAGTTAGGGCCTTTATGTGGAAAAAAATGTGAACAACATTTGTATGCTCTTAAAGAAATGTAAAAAAGGAGTTTGAAGATTTAAGGAAATAACTTAAAGAGATGGTATCTGAGTATGATAATCAAGTAAAAAATAGAAAGGCAAAGCAAGGAAGAAACTAAATATCTACATTTAAAATATCAAAATGTACTAAGAACAAACATGGAGACTTCCAATGAGTTGAAGAATTACATCGAGTATCAAGAAAAGATCTATAATGATGTAAAGGATGAACCCATATATTGGGAGAATCGTTTTATGATGTTACTTAGTCATTTGAAAAATCAAGAGACATATAAAGAGCTGGATGACGAAGACAAGAATTGGAAAACCTCCTTTTTAAAGTTGGCAATGCTAGCTAATAAAGCGATCATAAAAATTTCAAAGCATCTAAGAGTGATTGATGCAGTAATAAAAAAATTGGATAGAAGATTTTGTTGTCCTAATAGAAGAGAAGATTGAAATTGCATAGTTGATGTAGTTTTTAATTTAAATGTGATGTACTCTTTTTCTCATCAATGAAGGATTCTCTTTTTTTTTATTGATCCTTATATTTTCTTCACTAATAATTCGTTTTTTGTTAAGAATATTTACATAAGGCTCATGATTCCCTAACATTCAACTATCATATAAAATAGAGATAGATAATTAAACAATTTCATCTTCATTCCATTCATGTTTATTACATGCTCATGATTTATTTATTGTTATTTATAAAAAATAGAAAAGTAAATTAAACAATTTGATTCTTCAACATTGTTATTGGACTCGCTTGCAAGCAAGAGTCATCAAGGAGTACACATATAGAGAAGTAATGAGAAGTGAAATCAAACAACTCAAAGATCAAATGACTAAGATTTTGAAGACATTGCAAAATTGGGGAAAAATAAATTAGGGCCTTTAGCTGTGAACCAAGAAAATCAAGCGACACCCACTCATCTGCCTGGTTTTGGTCCAACACATGTTCCTTACACTTTAAATGCTCAAGGAATGATGGTACCACTTGCAACATATCGCCATGGACTTATACTACCACCAAACATTAATTCTCAAGAGCCCCAAGTGCATCAATTCAGTCTTCTACATGACTATACTCCGCCATTGATAAATGGCAATTCGGTAACAAGCGATTCCCAATATATAACTACCACAAGGATTTGGTCCAAATATTGAAGCACTATCGGTTAATAACTCGACTCCTACTTTCAAGCCATACGCATTTCCTCTTAATTACGTCCAAGGTATCGATATGCTTCCAGCGAAACCTACACTGAACCCTCAACTACAATTTCACCCTATACTTTGACTAGTTGAACTCCTCAAATCCCCATACCGTCGATATTTCTATGCTTCGAACGATGGGTAAGTCTGCAATGGACATTCTAAATGAAAGTCGACTACCTTATGCTAAGATACAATTTATTGAAGATAAATTGAGAGATGTAGAAAGAGGGTGTAACATCCTCTAAATTTATTATTTACAATAACGAGGATCTATATATATATATATATATATATATATTTTCCAATATTAATTTAGGTGTGATAATTATTTTCTGTTTTTGACCTATTGTAGTTAATAAAGTTGTTAGAAAGAATTATTTAATCAATGGAGGAGTTATATCTTTAGTGCAAGAAGAATTTGAGCTAAGGGTTTAGGATTTGGTGTGACATAACCATATGAATGAGTAGAACTTTGGCTAGGAGTTTGTGGCTTTGTTTTTTGTGATCAAGGTTAAAAAGAATAATATTTTCTCCCTTCAATTCTTTATTCAGGCCCAATACCTAATAATCTCCAGTTTAAATTTTTCCTAAAGCCCACAATATTTCTACACTTAGTAATAATAACCAGAAAGGAATACAAAAATCCTAGCCACCATCACGTTCTCAACTCCTCTTCTTCGTGCATCAAAAGCTTGGAACATCTTTTCCTTTTGAACAACTTCGCGGGGCTTAGAGCTTTGTATTAGGAAGAAAATCAGTCAAGTAAAGGACTTTCCCCCACACAAATTTTAGTTAGACCGTTGGTTGGATGACGTTAAATTAATAATTGTGGTTACTTGCTTCTTTGAAAGGAATATATGTAGACTAATGAATTAAAATAATGAAACCCCAATCATTTGTGTTGAGTTCAATATATAATATATGATTTTTAAGAAGTAAAGTATGAATTTTTATGTCCTAAGTGATAAAGTTCTCATTTTTATGATAAACATAAATTAAAGTGTGAATTGTTATGTTATATATGATAAAGTTTTAATTTTTATGATGAATATAAAATAAAGTATGGATTTTAATGTTCTATATGATAACATTTTAATTTTTATGACGAATATGAAATGTGAATTTTTATGTTATACGTAATAAAATTTAATTTTTATGAAGAATATGAATTAAAGGTTGAATTGGTATGTTATATGTGATAAAGTTTTAACTTTGATGATGTATATGAGTTGGAGTTTGAATTTTCTTGTTATATATGTTAAAGTGTTAATTTTTATGGTGTTTTATGATATCAAATTTCAATTTTCATGTGTATGTGGTGAAAGTTATAATTTTGATGATTATTTATCTATGAATATGTGATACTCATGATAAGAATGTGTGGCATGTGATCTTAGTGATATATGAATAAGATGATGATTTTAAAAAGTAATTTTGAATGCATATGACGTGATTCTTAGTGGGTCGGGTAGGAATATATCTTATGATAATGTATCATTATGTCATGACATATGTTCCTTAGTGGCAAGTTTCTTTCCCCATTGGTATAAGTGGTCTTTATGTGTGGAAGTTGACTTTGTGACAAGTTTATATCCGAATCATATAGTTTTAGGAACATGCATTGTACATCTGTTTTTGATATACAATTTACTGTCTTGCATATTTTATTCTTTTAAATTGGAAGTTTTTACATTATTTATTTTGTTTTATTCGTCTACATGTTTAACTTTTGTTTGATGTGGATGATGGAAAAAAAACTGACTCTTACTACAACATTTTAGGTACTAATGAGTTCGAGGAGATTCAAGAGTAGTTGATGAGTATTAACGTGTGGCAAACGTGGGGTAAAAATGGGTTTTTCAAGAAAATTTGGTAATAATAGAATTGTTGCGGTATTTCTAAGTTTATTTTTTAATCTTTTGTCACTAAATTTAAAATGCTCTAGAATACTAGAAATACGGAAACGAGTTCCATTCCGGTAGGAATAATTGCTTTTTCTTTGTTTTAGTTTGGAATAAATATTTTCTCAATAATATGAATTAAATGTGATTGTTACTAATTACTTAAATGGATAAATGTTAGGAATTCTTACAAAAATAAAGATTGTTGCAAATTTCTCTAAGCAATAAGTATTTTTAAGTAATCCATTGGATTAAAAATCTGGGGCGTTATAGAGGGAGTTATCTAGGTTCAAGTAATGTCTTTGATCTTTGCCTCATTCTCGACGTGGTCATACTGACAAAATTCAAAATTTTGGGTTTTGAGAAGATTAAAGGGACGACTTGCCCGAGAAACCATATAACCATGTACTGTAGGAAAATAGCATCTCAATAGCCTCATATTGGTATACACATCTAGAAAGGTCTCGTATTCTCTCTTGGAAGGATTTGGATGAAACTTTTTTGAAACAGTATAAGTATAACATTGACATGGCTCCTGACAGAATGAAATTATGAAACACGATGAAGAGAGACAATGAAACATTTAAAGAATATGCCCAACGATGGAAAGGATTGGCTACTTAAGTAGAACCAGCTCTATTAGAAAAATAAATGGTAGCTATCTTCATGGATACCCTTAAATCATCTTTCTATGATAGAATTATCGGAAGTGCGTCATGAAATTTTTCTGACATGGTCATTGTAGGGGAAATAGTAGAAAATGTGATAAGGAATTGAACAATTGCTTGTGTAATGAACATTGCAAAAAAGCCTCTAACGAGGTTCATATAGAAGAAGGAATGAGATGTTAATGCTGTTACGATAAATTCAGGGGCCTCTTATCATCCGCCCATAAATTCTCTTCATCCGACAAATTTTCAATAAATGTTACCCTCAATGCTCTATATGTCATACTCATATGTTGTTGCAGGCTCACAAGTCCCATACCTTCAATCCAACCCTCGTAAGTCACCTTATTATCAGCCACCTTTTATCCATCCACCACCTGTCATGTTTCCCCAATTAAGCCACTGAAATCAAAATTCAAACTCAAATCTATACAAACCACCAACCAATAGAGAAAACATTTAACCCATTTTCACTGATTTCCTATAACATATAGTCAATTGTTACCTCACCTACTCCAAAATAAATGGTGGTCTTAAGACCAATGAAGCCCCTTAGCCATCATTCCCAAAATGGTACAATCCAATGTCAAGTGTGAATACCATGTAGGAGCTATAGGGCACTCAATTGAAGATTGTTAAGCCTTAAAAGAAGCTAAAGTGAAATAATTAATCAATGAAAAATGGTTGACCTTCAAAGAAGATAAGCCCAACATGGGAAATAACCCTCTATCAGGCCATCTAAATTCATCTATCAATGTTATTGAAGACAATGAAGATCAATGTCTTATTAAATATATATGAGTAGTTTAAAACTCCCATTGGAGTGATTTTTTTCTAAAATGTGCAAGTTAAACTTGGTTAATATGAGTTGCAATGAGAGTGACATATGTAATTCTCACCAAAATGATAAACACCCTGAAGAGTTCAAGAAGTTTCTCCATGAATTGATAGACAATCACTTAATAGAGGTAATCCATGCAAAGTATTGACCCTTGAGTCTCACATCTAGAGTAAAACAGCTTTCCTTAGAAATTTTGAGATCTGTTATAACATAAAGAATCTCAAGCCAATTCCAAATGGGCCAAAACCTATCACTATTCAAGTGCCTACTTCTTTTCCTTACAAAATCACAAATGCAGTTCCACGAAATTATGATTTCACAATTCATTGATGCACTCATGAAGAAAAAAAGAAAAGTGGTAGCTCTAGACCTAAAGAAATAAATGTAACTAATATCTCAAGGATTGGTGGAATAACTCGAAGTGGTTGAGTCTATGCCCTTGAAAAATTAGAAAAGATGATGGGTATAGAGAAAAAGGCAAAGGAAAAGGAGCTCTAAATCATAATATGAAAGGACAAGAGGCTTGCAAAAAGGCAATTTCTGATAAGAAAGCTAATGATTTTTTGAAATTTTTCAAACAAAGTGAATATGTAGTGGTGGATAAGCTAAATCAAACTTCTTCCAAGATATATGATTTTCCCTATTTGTGAGCTCTGAAGCACATAGGAGTGCACTATTGAACGTATTAAGTAAGACAAATATTACTCATGATATCACTATTGACCAATTTGACAGAGTCATTAGTTACATCATTGCAAGTAGCTATTTAAATTTCACCGAAAATGAATTACCAGTAGAGGGGACAATACACAATAAAGCATTACAAATCTCTATGAAGTGTCATCATCATATCCTCGCAAAGGTTGTTGTTGACACTAGTTCATCGTTAAATGCCATGCCAAAATCAACATTGTCAAAACTCTATGTTGATGGATCCTACTTGAAGCCTAGCTCTAGGACATTAAAAGCATTTCATGGATCCAGGAGATAGGTCATTGGTGAGATGTGAGATTAATCTATCAATTCAAGCCAGACCATAAACTTTGAAACAACTTTCCAAGTAATGGACATCAAACCATCATATAGTTATCTTTTGGGGAGACCATGCATTCACGCTTTTGGAGCAATGACATCCATTTTGCATCAAAAGTTGAAGTTTATAGTAGACAATAAACTGATAATAATCTTTATGAGAAAGATATCCTAGTAAGACATTTATCTTATATGGGCTACACTAAACCTTTAGAGGAAGCCATAATGACTTATTTCCAAGCATTGGAAATTGCATGCACAATCTTCGTGGGTAGGGTATCGTACAAAGAAACCAAAATTTCCAACTACATATTTGATGTCACCATAAGACATGCTAGAAAAAAAGGGTTTGTAAAATTAGGGAAATTTTTGGAATTACTTGAGAAGAATGATATATATGGGTTGGGATATATACCTACCATGGTTGATAAGGATAGAGTCACAAAAGAAAAAAAAAAAAGGAGAATAAGATGGCTCGTTTAGATAATTGAGCACAAAATATATAAAAGATTTTCATTTGCATCATTGTTGAAAGATTTTTGATTGCATGAATGATATACACCGATCAAGTGGCTGTCACTGAAGAAGATCATACTTTCAATTTTAGGTACCCTTGTCCTCCTAACATAAGTCTCAAGAACAGGAAGATATTAAGTTTCATATGGTTTTCGATTATATAAGTATAAAATAACGTGAGATGAACGAGAATGCTGAAATTCTCAGATGTTCATTAAAGGCTTACTACGTACAGTTGAGACCTTTTGAGAATTAATAATTAATTAATAAAATGTGAATGGTAATAATGAGTACTAAAATATAATTTAGCAACCTATAGAATTTCAGTGAATTTATTTATATCAAGATTGCATGTCGTCTGATTTTATGAATATTATGTTGATTGTTACTGTGTGAATGATATGTATTGGAGTGTTCTTGCTACTTGAATGAAATTGTGATATTACTTGAATGTGCCACCTGTTTTATCTTTTATTTTGTTATTGATAAGACTGGATGATGCATTGTGAGCAGTGCAAACCAAAATATTAGATTTTATTCTGATTGACTGATATACATATATAATGATGAATGTTGTGAAGTCAAACTGAAATTTATTGAGTAGTGATTTTGGAGTTAGAACTATTTTGTCATCATATAGGGAGGGTTTGACAAACCTAGTGATTCAGGGAAGTACAACTGAATGAGCCTAATCATGGAGGGCTACCGTCGACCTGTAAGGTAAGATTAATAGACCTTGGGGGTACCTCTAGTGGGGAATTCCTAAGTGGATTAGTGGGTTATTCCCTAAGGCCGGGAGCTACAGTGCAAAACAAGAGTACATCGACTGTCGCGTATATGTGTCTCGGGTTAGTTGAGGGGATCTATGAGGACTTGGCCATTCATGAATTGTTTGTCCACTCTTGTAGTGGCATAGTATCAGGCCTCCTAACCAAGTACTTCATAATAGAATGGTACCAAATGATGAAGTATAGAGTATATGACATGCATAACATTTCATCCTTGTGATTTTCTTATTGTGAATGAATTTGATGAATTGTTGATATTATACACTTGACTGCTTTTGAGGTTGTGATAATTTGATTGCTTGCTTGTTCTCCTCGTGTATTTTATATCGTTACGTACTTTCGAACTCACCCCTTGTTGTTTTTGTTTGGCGTTTGGGATGGACGCAGACGAGTTGTAAGTGGCAGGTGATGACTAGTACCATCAGTGAGGCGGAAGCCATCATGTCTTGGAGACTCTTATTATGTGCATTGTGTTGCTATTATTTCGAGCATTTTTTATTTTTGGAATTCCCGCTCTGATAGTGACATCGGGTTGGGACGACATTTGCACTTAATTTAAAACATAAGTATGTGTACTTCAAAAAGGGTTATATCGCCTGATATTGTGATTGCAAGTTGTTAAGTTTGATGGAACCTTTAAATTTATATGACGTGTGTAGGATTATGTGATACTCTTTATCTTAGTAATAAATAAATATGTTTGGAAGTTTGTATATTTAGTTATTTGAAGAACTTCATAGTTTTAAAAATATGAAAAAATTAAATTTGTTTTATTTGGGATTAGGGTATCACTGTTCAAAATCAATGTAATTCGTCCAACAAGTGCAAAAGTCTCAATGGATTAAAATATTAGGTCATTTTTGTATTTACTTGATTTATTCTATTCTATTTTGGTTCTAAATCAATGTAGTTCGTCCAATATGTGAAAAAATCTTAATGGATTAATTTTTTTGGTCATTTTGTTCTTTACTAGGTTTATTCTAGTCCATTATGGTTCTACATCAACATAGTTTGTTTAATAAGTGCAAAAGTCTCAATTGATAAGTATTTTAGGTCATTTTGGTCTTTACTAGGTTTATTCTAGTTCATTTTAGATCAAAATAAATGTAATTCGTCCAACAAGTGTAAAAGTCTCAATGGATTAAAATATTAGGTCATTTTGGTATTTACTCGGTTTATTCTATTCCGTTTTGTTTCCAAATCAATTTAGTTCGTCCTATAAGTGCAAAAATATTAATGGATTAATATATTAGGTCATTTTGTTCTCAACTAGGTTTATTCTAGACCATTATAGTTCTAAACCAATGTAGTTTGTTTTATAAGTGCAAAATTCTCAATGCATAAATATTTTAGGAAATTTAGGATCTTTACTGGATTTATTCTTGTCCATTTTTGTTCAAAATCGATTTAAATCGTCCAACAACTGCAAAAGTCTCAATGGATTAAAATATTAGGTCATTTTGGTTTTTACTAGGTTTATTCTGTTTTGGATCTAAATCAATGTAGTTCGTCCGATAAGATCAAAAGTCTTAATGGATTAATATTTTAAGTCATTTTGTTCTCAACTAGGTTTATTCTAGTCCATTATGGTTCTAAATAATTCTAGTTTGTTTAATAAGTGAAAAATTCTCAATGTATAAATATTTTAGGTCATTTTGATATTTACTAGGTTTATTCTAATGCATTTTGGTTCTAAATCAATGTAGTTCGTCTAATAAGTGCCAAAGTCTTAATGGAATAATATTTAACGTCATTTTCGTCTTTACTAGGTTTATCCTAGTCAACTATGGTTCTAAATCTATGTAGTCTGTTTAATAATTGCAAATGTCTCAATAAATTAATATTTTAGGTCATTTTGGTCTCTAATAAGTTTATTTTAGCCCATTTTAGTTCTTATTCGTTATAATTCATCCTATAATTGCCAAAGTCTTAGTTGGTTAATATTTTAGGTCATTTTAGTCATTACTAGATTTATTCTAATCCATTATGGTTCTATATCAATGTAGTTTGTTTAATAAGTGCAAATGTCTCAATAAATTAATATATTAGGTCATTTTGCTCTCTAATAGGTTTAGTTTAGCTCATTTTGGTTCTTATTCAATATAATTCACTCTTAACGGATTAATTGTAACACCCCAAATTTTATAATAAACTATTTTATTAATAAAATATTATTTTAAATAATTAATTTGATGTTAAAATTATTTTAGAATACATGTTGATAAAATACATGATTAGTTTTCGTTATATGGGTGTTTTAGATGATGTGTTACTTTTATACATATTGGACTATATGATTAATCTAAATTACAAATATTATATTTTATATATTTTTCAAAATAATATTTTGGTGTAATATTTTAAAGAACGACCACAACAACGATGACAACAACGACAATGACGACAAAAACGACAACGACAACGACAACAACGACAAAATCCAAAATATAATCATGAATCAAAATAGACAGTGTAACATGAATCTCAAGGTGTTGATGAAACTCTGAACTCGTTAATTAATCTTATAAAATTAGCCTTCCATGAAATTAAAATAAAAACTGTTTATTTCTTTTAGAAATTTGAATCCTAACTTTTTCCGTCCTTAGAAAAGAAACAAAGCTACCACTATATAGTACTTGATATTGGACTTTAGGGTTTAGGGTATAAAAACAAGTGACCCACTAATTAAACTTATTACAAAAGTTCAGATTACGAATTCTGCAATTTAGGCCCTGTAAAGTTCCGAAATGGTCTTTTCTTCAAACATTAAAGTTGTAGCTCAAATTTAAAGCATTCCAATGCCTGCTCATATGCGCCAATCCTATATCTAGAGCTCAAGTTATAACCTATAGAGTGAGTAAGAGTTAAAATACAAATAATAAAATTAAAATGCAAATAGTAAAATTATAATTCAAATTCGACCCAAAGTTTAGAAACATGCTAAAAATATTAATTTAAGCTATAAAGAGCTTTTAAAATACCAAACTAAAAAGCTAGAAACATGTGCCCAATTGCTATGATCAAATTCCCCCACACTTAAACTTTTGCACTGCAAGCAAAACAATGCATGCAATTCCAAATATTCTTATGAATGCAAAGTGGTGAGAGAAAAAAGAACTATTTCTAGCTTAAGGCAATCATGAATAGTTTTGTTATCAGAACCAAGACAAACAAGAGATCAAGATAACTAAATAATTCATCATAAGTGATATAGTCCTCCTAGGATATAATCCTAAGGAGACTTGGGCTGAAAATCAAAGAGGATAAATGAGTAATGATTAAGAGAGAAAAACAATATTAAGAAGTAACTCAACAAAACATCATTGATTTTTATTTTCACACTCTCTTTGCTCACATCGCAATCATTTTTCCTCATATTTTTTTTTTCATAACCCTCTAATTTAAACAAACAAGTTCAACACCCCTACACTTATTTAAAGAAAGACTCCTTTATCCCTCAAGATTGGGTAAATTCATTTTTTTTCACTTTTAGGCTTGTAACGAGCTATATAACAAAGAATGGGGGTAATTAGGCTCAAAGGGGCTTACACAAATGGATAATTGTAGGATAGACTTATTTGGCTAGTAGCTTAATCAAACATAAATGCCTAGATCATTTCAATAAATGCATGCAGACAAGAGTCAAGTCAAGTTCTAGCGTAATTAGCAATCATGAGTGACATAACACACAAGAAAAAAAGATGGAAAAATGTATTCCATTCATAATAAGGCTAAAAAATCTCACAAAGGTTAATGACTTATCACAAATGATACACAAGCATAATACCCCCACACTTAAATTACACATTGTCCTCAATGAAAGTAACAAGTATAAAATAAGAGTAAGGAAAGGGAGCTCCCTGTTTAAACTTCAGTGTAAGTGGGCTTTTCCAACTAGAGTTCTTCTATGGTAACATCTTCAAGCACATAGCTCTCATGGAATAGTTTGAGGTGTTGTCCATTTACTTTGAACATTTTCTCGGTGTTTTCACTTTTTATTTCCACTACACCATGAGAAAAAATGTTAGTAACAACAAAAGGTCCAATCCACTTCGATCAAAGTTTCCCAGCCATAATTTTCAAATGGGAGTTGAAAAATAAAACTTTTTGGCCAATGGAAAATTTCTTCATGGTGTTTTGTAGGATGTTCTATGAGCCCAGAGAGCTTCTTCAAGTCGGTGGCTCCAGTCTTTCATGTTTGACTGTAAAAATGAGTGCCATGGTCACTTATGATGGCTCGGGGTATTCCAAACCTACACAAAATATTTGATCTGATAAAACCTGCAACAACTTTTGAATCATTTGTCTTAGTGGGTATTTCTTCCACCCACTTAGAAACATCATCAACAACTAGTAAAATATAGACATAGCCAAAAGATACAGGAAAAGGGTCCATAAAGTCAATTCCCCACACATCAAATACTTCACAGAAAAACATAGGTTGTTGACGCATCTCACTTCTATGAGTGATCGTTGTTCGTGCTATTTGGCATTGTTCACAAGTTTTATAAGTCTCAAAAACATCTTTAAATAAAGTGGGCCAAAAGAAACCCGAGTCTCAGAATTTTCTTGTTGTCCGTTGAGGACCAAAATGTCCTCCAGTTTGAGAGGCATGACAAAAATGAAGAATTGATTGAGCCTCATGGTGGGAAACACATCGCCTAATCACCTGATCACTACATAATTTCCACAGATTTGGATCATGCCACACATAATATTTGAAATTACTTTTAAGTTTGTGTATTTGTGTTCGGGATGCATCTTCAAGAAAAATTCCAGCAACTAGATAATTAACTAAATCAGCAAACCAAGGAGTTACCTCACGCAACTGTAGCAGTTCGTCATCAGGGAAGTCATCTTTAATGGGGATGGGGTCCTCATCCATTTCTATTATACTCAAATGATCTGCCACCAAATTTTCAGCTTCACACTTATATTTATTCTCTAAATCAAATTCTTGGAGTAACAACATCCACTAGATTAATCTCGGTTTTGCTTTTGGTTTCTTCAACAAGAACTTCAAAGCTGAATGGTAAGTAAAAAAAACTACCTTTGAAACTTACAAATATGATTTAAACTTATCAAATTCAAAAACAATAGCTAAAAGTTCCTTATTAGTGGTAGTATAATTAGCCTATGCAGAATCTAAAGTCTTAGCAGTATAATAAATAACATGGGCAGCCTTACCAACCCTTTGTGCTAGGACGGCTCCCACTGCATAGTTGAATTATGGGAGTAGAGGTTAGTGTTGCCTTTAAGAAATCAAATGCCTTCTTGTGTTTGTCATCGAAGGTGAAACTGACATCACCAAATTTGACAGTGATAGAGCTATCTTGCTAAAATCCATGATAAATCGCCTGTAAAAACCTACATGGCCAAGAAAAGAACGAATCTCGCAGATGCAAGATGGGTAGGACAAATTAGAAATCACATATATTTTTGCAAGATCCACTTCAATCCCATTTTTAGAGATCACATGTCCCAAAACTATGCCTTGTTCAACCATAAAATGACACTTTTCGTAATTCAGCACAAGGTTAGTTTCAATACATCCATGCAAAACTCTATTTAAATTGTTCAAGAATGCATCAAATGAGGAACCGTACACAGTAAAATCATCCATGAAAACTTCAATACAATTTTCTATCAATTCAGAGAAAATAATAATCATGCAGCGTTGGAATGTGGCAAGAGCATTGCATAGGCCAAAGGGCACCCTCCTCTAGGCAAATGTTCGAAAAGGACAAGTGAACTTGGTCTATTTTTGGTCCTCTGGTGCAATATGGTAAAGGAAAATGTGACTTACCAGCCAATCATTCAAGCATTTGATCAATCAATGGTAAAGGAAAATGATCCTTTCTAGTTTCCTGGTTTAGTCACCTGTAATCGATGCATACCCTCCAGCTGTTCTGCACTCATGTGGAGATAAGTTTATTATTTTCATTTTTAATCACTCTGAGTCCAGCTTTCTTAGGGACTACCTGTACCGGACTCACCCATTGACTAACAGAGATGGGGTATATAATGCCTTCTTGCAAGAGCTTGGTCACTTCCTTTTTTACAACATCCAAAATTAATGGGTTAAGTGACCTTTGGGGCTGTCTGGCTGATTTTATCCTGTCCTCCAGTAGTATCCTATAATACAAGGAATATCAGCCATGGTTCATGCGATTGCCTTATGTTTTCTAAAAATCTGTAACAGTTTATCATCCTGTTCATCTTCAAGTTTGGCTGAAATAATCACAGGTAACTTGCCACTTCCTTCTAAATATGCATATTTCAAATTTTCAAGAAGTGGTTTAAGCTCTATAGTCGTTGGTTGTTCAGTAGAAGGCACAACACTAGTGGCTGAAGCTAAGTCTGCAAAATCAATTATGTTAGTACAAATATCAATATCAACACAATGATCAGCCAGCAAGGCAACTTCGATCTCAACACACATAGCGCACAATTGAGTATTTGTACATAATTCACAAGTATAAGTATCATCAAAACCAAACAGTGAAGGAAAATCAGTAGCAAACATATCGGGGTAAGTGTCATCAACCCAATCAGCAAGGAATTCAATTTGAAAAATAGAATGCTCTTCCATGGGGTGTTTCATACCATCAAAGATGTTAAATTTTAAAATGCTATCACCAAATTCCATGGATAGAGTTCTGGTATGCACATCAATTTTTGTTCTAGCCATTTTCAAGAATGGTTAGCCTAAGATGATAGGCGCCCTATTGGACTTATTCTCTCCCTCCATGTCCAGAATGTAAAAATTTGCAGGAAATATCAATTCATTAACTCGAACAAGTACATCTTCCACAAGTCCAGCCAGACGAGCATTGTTGTTGTTTGCTAATTGAATTGTAACACCTATCCTCTGTAAAGGTCCAAGAGCTAGAGAGATAAAAATAGATGTAGACATAACATTAATGGAAGCTCATAAATCTAACATAGCATTTTCAAATTAACTATTGCCTATGGTACATGGAATGGAAAAAGTTCTGAGGCATGTGCTGAATGAGGGATGAAACATTTCACCCCATGTTTACTCTTTCATTACCTTTTAATCTTCTCTTGTGTGTGAACAAATCTTTTAGAAATTTTGCATATCTTGGAATCTGTTTAATTGCTTCAAGGAGGGGAATGTTCACTTCCACCTTCCAAAATGTATGCAGGATCTCGTTGTCCCTATCTGCCTCGTCCGTTTTCTTAGTCTTCACTTCCCTTTGAGGAAAAGGAAGTTGTATATTTTGCTCAACAACAACAATTTCAGATATCAAAATATCCTCAACAACCTTGTTGTTTTTCACTGTAGTTTTAGGTACCTTTGGTATTTCAACAGCTTTACCAAACCTCAATGTAATTGCAATGACATTGGGAGCACTTGGATTTACTACTGACTGTGTAGGTAATTGGTTTGACCTATGAGTCTGCAATTTATTGATTGAAGTGGCTAACTGACCAATCTTTGTTTCCAAATGTTGAATGGTGGAATCTATTATTTGTTGAAATTGGAGATTATGGACAACCATTTGTTTTGTTGTGCAAATGAATTCCCCCATCTCAGGTTGGGATGGTTTTTCCAATCAGGGTTGTACCTGTTATATGATAGATCATAGTTGGTTTTTAAACCTTGAATTTCATTCACACCCTTTGTCAGCACTGTTGAATTGCTTCTGGTTGTAAACTACTAAGAATTAATGGACATGTTCTCAATCAAAGTCATTGCCGCTTCTGGGGTCTTATCGATAAGTGCTCCCCCACTAGCAACATCCAAAATGCTTCTATCCATAGGTAGCTAGCCTTCATAAAAATATTGGATGAGCAATTGTTCAAAAATCTGGTGTTGACGACAGCCTCAATATGCTTGATGCCACATATTTCTTTTCGGATTGAAGCAACTCTTGAGGTAGGGAAGTACTTTTCTAGAAATAATATCTTGACATCATTCCAACTTGTAACAGAACCTGGTTGAAGGTAGTATAACCAGTCCTTGGCAGCATCTTGGAGTGAAAATGGGAAGGCTCTCAACTTAATGTGGTCTTCTATGACTCCTTGAGGTTTCATGGTAGAATACACAACATGGAATTCCTTCAAGTGTTTGTGGGGATCCTCACCTAGAAGACTATTAAACCTTGGAAGCAAGTGTTTAAACCAGATTTTAGTTTTAATGGTACAATAACTTCAGCATATGTGATATATAATGCATTATAATTAACATTAGGTGCAAAAAGTTGTCTTAAGGTTCTATTATTCACATCAACCATATTTTGCAACAAGTTGTCAATTTTAGTATCTGGCTCTAACTCGTTAACACTAGCAGCTCTATTAAGTCTACGACGTAAATGAAATGTCCTATCTATTTCAGCTTCAAGAGAACAAAGATTCACAAGCTAGCCCTAGTCATGCATCATCATAACAATGCAAGGCAAAATAACAATTAAGAAAATTCCAACAATGTCCCTAATGCTAAAATTGAAGTGAAAAATCGAAAACCCTATCAAATAAAATCCAAAAAAAAATCAAAATACCACCAAAAATTTCTAAAAATCAAATAAAGACAACACACATTTTTTTGGAATTTTTGGAGAATATGAAAAATTCAAAAAATTGAAAAAAGGGTGTAAACGAAGGAATTTGGGATTTTGAGCATCTTATACGGGAGTCCTATTCCTTGATTTATTTCAGATTTTCTGGTGAAATTTCGGAGCAATCCGAGACAGTCACTTGAAAATAGGCTTAATATTGTTATCCGAGATTCCCCGACAACGGTGCCAATTTGATCCGGTGTTGCACAAGGATTAAATATATTGATAAAATGTAAATAGAGGTAATAACTCAAATCATTTCGCAAGGACATCTAATATAATAATAATTCAATTAAATTAGAAACTGAAACCAAATTCTATGGAATAAATTTAATCAATCCAATTGAAAATATCAATATAATCAAATAAACAAGAGTAAAATCATGAATCGAAATTGACAGTGTAACCTGAATCTCAAGGGGTTGATGAAACTCTGAACTCGTGCATTAATCTTATAAAATTAGCCTTCCATGAAATTAAAATAAAAACTGTTTATTTCTTGTATCAATTTGAATTCTAATTCTTTTTGTCCTTAGAAAATAAACAAAACTGCCAATATATAGTACTAGATATTGGGCTTTAGGGTTTAGGATTTAAAAACAAGTTACCCTTTAATTAAAATTATTACAAATGTCCATGTTACAAAATCTGCAATTTAGACCCAGTATAGTTCGAATTGGTCTTTTCTTCCAACACAAAAGATGTAGCTCAGATGCTTAGCTTTCCAACATCTGCTCATATGCTCAAATCTGATAATCAGAGCTCAAGTTATGACCTACAGAGTGAAAAAGAATCAAAATAAAAATAATAAAATTAAAATGCAAATAATAAAATTATAATTCAAATTCGAACCAAATTTTAGAAACAAGCTAAATATATTAATCTAAGCTATAAAGAACTTTTAAAATACCAAACTAAAAAGCTAGAAACATGTGCCCAAATGCTATGACCAACAGTCGACAAAGACGTGACTAATAAGCAGATTAGATTCATTTGACGAAATCATCACATGAGGTAAGGGGTGAGAGAAGGTTCGATTTTATGAGTGTAAAATAACGTGGGATGAACGGAAATACAAAAATTCCGAGATTTTCATCCGGGGATTACTACGTAGGGTCAAGCCCTATTGAGTAATAATAATTAATTCATAATATATGAATGGTAATAGTGAGGACTAAAATATAATTTAGCAACCTATAGAATTGTCGTGAATATGTTTATGTACTTGAGTGTTTTTGTTACCTGATATGTACGTGAGTTAGGGCTACATTTGCACTTAATATTAAACATATGTATGTGTACTTCCAAAAGAATTTTGTTGTTTGATATTGTGATTTCAAGTTGTTAAGTTTGATGGAACCTTTTGATTTATTTGATGTGTTTATGATTACATGACACTCTTTACCTTAATAAAAACAAAATATGCTTGTAAGTTTGTATAGTTAGTTATTGGAAGAAGTTCATAGTTTTAAAAATAAGAAAACTAATTTATTTTTTATATGGGGTTCAGGGTGTCACGTTAGTGGTATCAAAGCTGGTCTGTCCAATCAATCCATAAATGTGTTATGTGTTTGCTATGTTTCCTTGTGTACTCTATTATGTGTTTTGTGGTTATGGTCATTATTGTATTAGTGTTGTAGAACTAAGTTAGTTTCTGAAATCACTAAATGTCTCAATATATTCAATTAGCTTATCTGACTGATGTAGGTAGTTATGGCTATTGGAAGGAATGATGATGTGATTGCTGAAGCTCTAGAGTTTACGTTAGGAGTTACAGTGCAGGCTCTCCAAGCTTTGGTTGAATCTCAAGCTACTGCACAAGCCTCTACGTAAGCTGCTACTCACGCTGCACAGGTTGTTGCTCAAGCTACTACCTACAGTGGTGGCCAAGGAAATATGCAAATAAATCAGTTCATCATGATGGATCGATACCACAAGGCTAACCCTCCATCGTTTGAAGGTCACTATAATCTTGATGGAGCTCAAAAGTGGTTGCAAGAGGTTGAGAAAAAAATAATAGGAGTGGCATGTCCAGAACGTTAGAAAGTGCATTTGGGAACCTTCATGTTGACAAAAAAAGTTGAACATTGGTGGGATAATGTGCACCAACGTTTAGATAATGTAGGGACTGCAAGTACTTGGATTGTATTCAAGAACATGTTCCTAGTTAAGTATGTCTGTAGTGGAGTATGCCGCTAAGTTTGAGGAGTTATTCTGGTACTATCCAGTCTATGTTGGAGAGGCATGAGAAAAGTCTAAGTGCATCAAGTTTGAAATGGGACTTAGGCCAGAGATCAAGAAACAGGTTGGAATGCAAGAGATCCATGACTTTCCTACCCTAGTGAATAAGAGTAGGATTTATGATGAAGATAATCGTTCTGAAAAAGCACATTACTGAAACACTCAAACCACGAAGGAAAAGAGGCCTATACCTCATAATAGAGAGAAACCTTACTCTTTTCGTCTAATTAAATTTGGAAGTTGTCTGAATTATCAACAATACTGTTTTTCAGTTGGAAAAGGAGCTAGTAGTGGTAACAAAAAAGGAAATGGAAACAATTATAGTTATGGGGGTGGTAGAGGAAACCCCAATGAAGAAGGAGTTAGTAACAAGAACAATAACAATAGGAGTCAAGTCTTGAGCAACAACAATGGTAATTATGGCCATCCAGTTACTCCTATTCGATGTCATAGGTGTGGTAAGAAGGGTAACATGGCATGCCCCTTCCCAAGGTAGACTCCCTAACCTGGAAACCAGAGTTCCCAAGCCTGTCGACCTAAATCCAATGGAAGAGTCTTTGCCCTCAATGGTGCAGGAGCGTATGAGAAAGATAGCTTGATCCATGGTATGTGTCTCATAAGTGATACTCCTTTATTTTTGCTATTTGATTGTGGTGCCACTCATTCCTTTGTGTCCCTTGATTGTGTTAGACGTTTAAGACTATTCGTGTCTTGTTTGCAGTATGATTTGATTGTGAATACCCCAACTAGTGATTTTGTTGACACCTCTAGTGTTTGTGTCGATATTTCTATCCATGTGTGTGGAACGGACTTCCGAGTTGACTTAGTGTGTTTAACTTTACGTCTAGTCGATGTGATTCTTGGTGGATTGGCTATCTGCCAATCGTGTTTGCGTAGGTTTTATTAGCAAAACCATTGAATTCATGGAGCTCGAAGAGAGGGAGAAGCCTAATAATATATCTGCCAACCAAGTGAAGGAACTCTTGAAAGAAGGTGCCCAGTGATACATGATCCTAGCCTTATTGAAATATGAAGAACACGTGGTAATACGAGATGTTCCTATTGTGTGAGAATTCCCAGAAGTATTCCCTAAAGATGTCAATAGTTTACCACCATAGCGTGTGATTGAGTTTAGCATGGACCTTGTACTAGGTACTGGACCCATATCCAAGGCACCGTATAGGATGTCTCCCTTAGAACTGTCTGAGCTTAAGAAGCAATTGTAGGAGCTTTTAGATAAACAATTTATAAGACCTAGTATGTCACCATGGGGTGCACCTGGGTTGTTGGTTAAGAAGAAGGATGGTTCTATGAGGTTGTGTGTAGATTACCGCCAACTTAATAAATTGACAATCAAGAATAAGTATATGTTACCTTGGATAGATGACCTTATGGACCAATTGAGAGGATCATGTGTGTTTAGTAAAATTGACTTGAGATCAGGTTACCATCAGATCCGAGTGAAGTCTTCTGATATCCCTAAAACCACCTTTAGAACCTATTATGGCCATTATGAGTATTTGGTTATGCCTTTTTGTGTGACTAATGAACCAGTAGTTTTTATGGATTACATGAATCCGATATTTCATCCTTACCTAGACTCATTTATGGTTGTGTTTATAGATGGTATACTGTAAGACTAAGGAAGAGCATGTAAAACATTTAAGGATAGTCTTGCAAACCCTTATGGAGGAACAATTATTTGCCAAGTTGTCTAAGTGTGAATTTTGGTTAGAGGAAGTAAATTTCCTACGACATGTAATTTCAAAAAGTGGAATAGCTGTTGATTCTGACATGGTGGAGATTCTCTTAGAATGGAGTTTCCTAGGATTAGCAAGTTACTATCGCAGGTTTACAGAAGGATTCTCCAAGTTGGCCTCACCTTTAACTAAGTTGACCCGAAAAGGAGAATTGTTCGTGTGAGATAACCATTGTGAGAATAGTTTCCAAGAGCTTAAGAAACGAATGACATCAACACCAATCTTAGTGTTACCTAACCTGAGTGAACCTTTTGTAGTGTATTATGACACAAGTGGTTCTAGTCAACTAAAGATTCATGTAGGATGGGAATGTGGTAGCATATGCTTCTAGGCAACAAAAGATTCTTGAGAGAAACTACCCTACACAGGAATTAGAACTAGCAGCAGTTGTTTTTGTACTTATGATGTGGAGACATTATTTATATGGATCTATATTTGAGGTTTTCAATGACCATAAGAGCCTTAAGTACCTTTTTGCTCAGAAGGAGTTGAACATGAGACAACGTAGATGGATAGAATTTCTTAAAGATTTTGATTTTAAACTTAACTATGACCCTGGAAAGTCCAATGTAGTGGTTGATGCCATGAGTAAGAAGACATTGAGTGTGTCCGCTTTAATGGTTAAGCATAGTGAGTTGTTGGAACAGTTTAGAGACCTTAGTTTAGTTTGTGAAGTGACACCATAAAGCATTAAATTGGCAATGTTGAAGGTATCTAGTGGACTATTAGAAGAGATTGAAAAGAATTAGAAATTGGATTTATACCTTTTGGATAAATTACAATTGATTGACCAAGGGAGAGAACTTGATTTTAAAATAGGTGTGGATGGAATTTTGAGATTTAAGGAGAGAATTTGTGTTCCTGATGTAGAGGAGTTAAGAAAGATGATCTTAGAGGAAGGACATAGGAGTTTTCTAGGTATTCACCCTAGGGCCACAATGATGTATAAGGACCCCAAGAAGATATTTTGGTGGCCTAAAATGAAAAAAGATGTTGCTGAGTTTGTGTATGCTTGTTTGACCTGTCAAATGTCTAAGGTAGAACACCATAAACCATCAGGCTTGATGCAACCTTTGAGTATTCCCGAATTGAAGTGGGATAACATCTCTATGGACTTTGTTGTAGGCTTACCTCGAACTCCAAAAAGGTATGATAGTATTTGGGTTATTGTGGATAGATTAACTAAATCTTCTCACTTTATTCCGATAAAAAATAACTTATTTTATGGAAATGTTAGCTAAAATTTACATAAAGGAAATTGTGAAGTTACATGGAATCCCATCAAGTATAGTGTTAGATAGAGACCCTGGGTTTACCTCTAAGTTTTGGCAAGGTTTACAGAGTGCTTTAGGTACGAACCTTAGGGTGAGTTCAGCCTATCACCCACAAATAGATGTTCAGACTGAACGAACCAATCAATCCCTAGAAGACTTGTTGAGAGCTTGTAACTTCCCAAAAGAATCAATGTTTTTATTTCTTCTATATTTCATCTGTAATTCCTCCTGACATGTCAACAAGGTTTGCTTGCAATCACCTGCCTACCAAAAATATTGGGATGTATTCATCCATTTCAATTTTCCGTAATTCTTTAATGTATGATCAGGTCATCGTAGCACTAGGCATGCATTCTTTATTCTAATTTTAAGTAATAATATACCTGGAATATCATTGAGTTATATAACTAGACATATTTTCGGAAATTCACCTGCATCTAAATAATTCATTTTATTTTAGCTATAATTGAAAGTGATTTATGATACGCATCAATTTAAATAAATGCTATCAATTTTATTACATATATGCTATGTGATCTTGCTTAATTTTAATTAAAATGATACATTATTTTATTCTATTATATTTATAAGTATGTTTTGCGGCAAAAAGAATTGTCCTCTACATTTTTAAAAGTAGCAGACTTGCTACATTACGCTGAAATTAACATGACTTAATCCAATTGAGTATCTAAATCAATGGATATTAAAATTTTCTGTGACATAATTTCTCAATACATTTCTTGATTGGTATGTTTTGAAGTTCTCCTCTATATAAACAATTGTAAATATACTTTCAATATTATAAAAGAAAAACATTACTGATATGTATCAATTATAGGTATATATATTTCCTATTTTAAGCCAGTGTCATATATATATATATATATTACCAATATTAAACATTCTAATAGTTATAAAAAAATTAATTCAACTAAGACACGTATTTCATTTTATTATAATTATAGATATCCACAATCTTAAAATATTTTTAGGTATATTACAAGTAGTATAAATTTTACCTATTTAGTTTAGTAAATAATTTATTTTAAATTCATTTGGTTGTATGGTTCTATTACCTTGATGAATTATTAGAGACGTCGGTCGATGAAGACGTGACTAATTAGCAGATCAAATTCATTTGGCGAAATCTTCAATTGAGGTAAGGGGTGAGAGAAGGTTCAATTTTATGAGTATAAAATAACATGGGATGAACGAGAATATCGTAAATCCCAAATTTTCATCTGGGGCTTACTATGTACGGTCGAGCCCTATTGAGTAATAATAATTAAATAATAATATATGAATGGTAATAGTGAGGACTAAAATATATTTTAGAAACCTATAGAATTGCCGTGAATCTATTTATATCATGATTGCATGTCGTCTGATTTTTTGAAATCTTATGCTGATTGTTATTGTGTGAATGATATGTACTTGAGTGTTTTTGTTACCTAATTGAATTTGTTATATTACATGAATGTGACACCTATTGGATTCTTATTACGTGATTGATTAAATTGGACTGTGTTTTTTGAGTAGTGTAAATCAAATATTGGAGTTTTATTGTGATTGACTAATATACATATATATTGATGAATATTGTGAATTCAAACTAAAACTTATTGAGTTGTGATGATCAAGTAAGTGTGAGATATGTGTTGTAGATTTTGGAGTTATGATTATTGTCATCATATAGGGAGGGTTTGAGAAACCTAGTGATTCAAGGAAGTGCAACTGAATGAGCCTGATCATGGAGGGTTACATTCGAACAATAAGGTAAGACTAATAGACCTTGGGGGTACCTCTAGTGGGGAATTCCTAAGTGGATTAGTGGGTTATTCCCTAAGGCCGGTTGCTAGCGTCCAACACAAGAGTACCCTAACTGTCACATTAATGTGTCTTGAGTTGAGTTGAGGGGATCTATAAGGACTTGGTCATTCATGAATTGTCTGTCCACTCTTTTATTGACATAGTATCAGGCCTCCTAACCTAGTGCTTCATAGTAGAATGATACCAAATGATGAAGAACTATAGAGTATAGGACATGCATAGCATTTCATCCTTGTGATTGCTCTATTGTGATTGATTTAGATTAACATTTGATATTAGGATCTTGAGTGTTTCTCTTGTTTGTGTTGCTTTGACTAATTGTGTGTGCTCCTCGTTTATCTTATATTGTTACATAATTTTGATACTCACCCTTCGTTGTTTGTGTTTGGCGTTTGCGTTGGACGCGGACGATTTGTAAGCTACATGTGATGACTAGTACCATGAGAGAGGCGGAAACAATCATGTCTTGAAGACTCTAATTATATCCATTGTGTTCATATAATTTTGAGCATTTTTTTGAAATTCCTTATCTGATAGTGACATCGGGTTGGGACTACATTTGCACTTAATATTAAACATATGTATGTGTACTTCAAAAAGTATTTTATTGTTTGATATTGTGATTTCAAGTTGTTAAGTTTGATGGAACCTTCGAATTTTTTGACATGTTTTTGACTATGTGATACACTTTACCTTAATAAAAAAAGTATGTTTGGAAGTATGTATATTTAGTTAGTTGAAGAAGTTCATAGTTTTAAAAATAAGATTTTTTTTTTATTTGGGAGAAGTATTTTATTTAATAAGTGCAAAATTCTTAATGGATAAGTATTTTAGATCATTTTGGTCTTTACTAGGTTTATTCTACTTCATTTCGGTTCTCAATCAATGTAATTCGTCCAACAGGTGCAAAAGTCTCAATACATTAAAATTTAAGGTCATTTTGATGATTATTAGGTTTATTCGAGTACATTTTGGTTCTAAATCAATGTAGTTCATCCAATAAGTTCAAAAGTCTTAATGGATTAGTATTTAATGTCATTTCGGTCTTTACTAGGTTTATTACAGTCCATTATGGTTATAAATCTAAGTAGTTTGTTTAATAAGTGCAAATGTCTCAATAAATTAATATTTTAGGTCATTTTGGTCTCTAAAAGTTTTTTTAAGCCAATTTTGGTCGTTTTTCAATAAAGTTCATCCTATAAGTGCTAAAGTCTTAATGGATTAAAATTTTAGGTCATTTTGGTCTTTACTATGTTTATTCTAGTCCGTTATGGTTCTAAATCATTGTAGTTTGTTTAATAAGATCAAATGTCTCAATAAATTAATATTTTAAGTTATTTTGGTCTTTAATAGGTTTATTTTAGCTCATTTTGGTTCTTATTCAATATTGTTCATCCTATAAGTGCAAAAGTCCTAACGGATTAATATTTTAAATCATTTTAGTCATTACTAGGTTTATTCTAGCTCATTGTGGTTCTAAATCATTGTAGTTTGTTTATTAAGTGCAAATGTCGCAATAAATTCAGAATTTAGATCATTTTGGACTCTAATATGTTTATTTTAGCCCATTTTGGTTCTTAATCAATATAGTTCATCCTATAAGTGCAAAATACTTAATGGATTAATATTTTAATATAGTCTTTACTAGGTTTATTCTAGTCCATTATGATTCTAATAAGTGCAAATGGCTCAATAAATTAATATTTTAGGTCATTTTGGACTATAATAGGCTTATTTTAGCCTATTTTGGTTCTTACTCAATATAGTTCATCGTATACGTGCAAAAGTATCAACGGATTAAGATTTTATGTCAATTTAGAATTTACTACGTTTATTCTAGTCCATTTTTGTTCTAAGTCAATGTAGTTTGTCCATGGATTAATATTTTATGTCTTTTTAGTGTTTACTATGGTTGTGCTAGTTCATTTTGGTTCTAAAGCAATGTAGTACCTCCAATAAATGGATAAATATTTTAGGTCATTTTAATCTTTGCTAGGTTTATTTTAGTTAATTTTGGTTCTAAATAAATGTGATTCGTCCAACATGTTAAAAAGTCTCAATGGATTAAAAGTTTAGGCCATTTTGGATATTTACTTGGTGTATTCTAGTACATTTTTTTATCTTAATCAATGTAGTTCGTCAAACAAGGGAAAAAGTCTCAATACATTAAAATTTTACGTGATTTTGGTATTTACTAGGTGTATTCTAGTCCATTATAGTTCTAAATCAATGTATTTTGTTTACTAAGTGCAAAAGTCTCCATGGACAAATATTTTAGGTCATTTTGGTCTTCACTAGGTTTATTCTAGTTTATTTTTGTTCAAAATCAATGTTATTCGTCCAACAAGTGCAAAAGTCTCAATGGATTAAAATTTTAGGTCATTTTGGTATTTACTACGTATATTCTAGTCCATTTTGGTTCTATGTCATGGATTAATGTTATTAGTCAAATAAGTGCAAAAGTCTTCATGGATTAATATTTATGGTTATTTTGATCTTTACTAGGTTTATTCTAGTCCATTTTATTTCTAAATCAATGTAGTTCGTCAAACAAGTGCAAAAGTCTCAATACATTAAAAATTTAGGTTTATTCAAGTTCATTTTGGTTCTAAGTCAATGTAGTTCGTCTAATAAGTGGAAAAGTCTTAATGGATTAATATTTTAAGGTATTTTAGTCTTTACTAGGTATATTCTAGTCCATGTTGGATCTAAATCAATGTAGATTGTCCAATTAGTGCCAAAGTCTAAATGGATTAATATTTTATGTCATTTTGGTATTTTAGTCTTTTCTAGGTGTATTCTAGTCCATTTTTGTTCTAAATCAACGTAGTTTGTCCAATAAATGGAAAATTCTTAATGGATTAATATTTTAGGTCATTTTAGTCTTTATTAGGATTATTCTACTCCATTTTGGATCTAAAACAATGTAGTTCATCCAATTAATGCAAAAGTTTCAATGGATTAATATGTTATATTATTTTGGTATTTACTAAATTTATTCTAGTCCATTTTGGTATTTAATCATTGTAGTTCGATCAATAAATTCAAAAGTCATAATGATTTTGTATTTAAAGTCATTTTGGTCTTTACTAGGATTATGCTAGTCCATTATGTTTCTAAATCTATGTAGTTGGTAAACTAAGTGCAAATTTCTCAATAAATTAATATTTTAGCTCATTTTGATATCTAATAGGATTATTTGAGCCCATTTTGATTCTTATTCAATATAGTTGATCCTATAAGTTCAAAAGTCTTAATGGATTAATGTTTTACATTATTTTAGTCTTTACTACGTTTTTTCTAGTCCGTTATGTTTCTAATTCAATGTAGTTTGTTATTTTAGTCTTTACTAGGTTTGTTTCTAGTAGATTTTGGTTCTAAATCAATGTAGTTCGTCCAATAGGTGCAAAAGTCTAAATAGATTAATGTTTTAGGTAATTTTTATATTTACTAGGTTAATTCTAATCCATTATGGTTATAAATCAGTGTAGTTCGTTGAATAAGTGCAAAAGTGCTAATGGATTAATATTTTAAGTCATTTTATTCTTTACTAGAATTATTCTAGTCCATTTTGGTTCTAAATCAATGTAGTTCGTCAATAAATGCAAAAGTTTAAATGGATTAATTTTTTATGACATTTTTGTATTTACTATGTTTATTCTATTCAATTTTGATTTTAAATCAATGTAGTTCGTCCAATAACTGCAAAACTATCAATGGTTTAATATTTTAGGTAATTTTGGTATTTACTAGGTTCATTCTTGTCCAATTTGGTTCAAAATCAATGTAGTTTATTTAATAAGTGCCGATATTTCCAAAAAGAAGAAAGATTGGTGGTTGTTGTTGTGCGACATTGTATGTCCTATTAATTTTCAAAAAGAACCTAAAAGAAGGATTTGTTGTTGCCCTGTTGCCTCCAGCCTTGTTTCATTAACCAAATATTAGGTACACTTTCTCAATTCCATCAATTATATTAAAATAGGGTTGTTGATCAAAGTATGGCAATGTTGGATAGTATGTATGCAGTCCTAATTACTGTATCAAATTATACGAGTACATAGCATATATGTCGTTATTTCAATTGTCAGTAATATCTAGGCGTATGATCAGATCATCGTAACACTAAGCATGTATCCCTTTATTCCAATTTTTAGGCCTAGACATATGACTGAACTATGTTACTGAATATATATTCAAAAATTTATTTACATTTAAAGAATTCATTTATTTTAGCTATAATTAAAAGAGATTTATCGTAAGCATCAATTTAAATAAAAACTATCAATTTCATTACATATATGCTATGTGATTATGCTTTAATTTAATAAAAATTATACATTATTTTATGTTATTATAATTATAAGTATGTTTTGTAGCAAAAATTGCCCTCTACATTTTTTTTTAAAGTTACAGACTTGCTCAATTTATTTTTATACGATTCTTGATTTCGGTAACATAATTTTGCTTTAATTTAATTCTGCATTTTTTTTAACATGACTTTGGTAACATAATTTTTATACGATTTTTTATTGCATGCTTTTCAATTGTTCTCAATATAAGCATAAGCATGTATAGTGTTAAATATATTTCTGGGTTGTAGTACAAATAGTAAATAATTTATTTATTTAGATAATTTATTTATTAATTTATTATTTATTTATTCTTTTATTTATTCATTTATTTATTATTTATTTTATTATTTATTTATTTATTTATTATTTTATTTATTTATTTAAGTATTTATTTATTATTTATTTATTTA
>JBBPBT010000564.1:912445-947951 GCA_037974875.1 Cicer bijugum | reverse complement strand
TTATTCATTTACTTATTTAATTATTTATTATTTATTTTATTATTTATTAATTCATTTACTTATTTATTTATTTATCATTTATTTTATTATTTATTATTTATTTATTCATTTAATTATTTATTTATTATTTATTTTATTATTTATTTATTCATATACTTATTTATTTATTTATTATTTATTTTATTATTTTATTATCCAATTACTTATGTATTTATTTAATATTTATTTTATGATTTTATTATTCAATTACTTATCTATTTATTTATTATTTAGTTTATGATTTATTTATTTATTCATTTACGTATTTATTTATTTATTTTAATTTTATTATTTATTTAGTCATTTATTTATAGTAAGTAATTTATTTGTATTTGGTGGTTGTGTGGTTATAATTCCCTCGCGGAATATTAGGGTCAATGACCGACAAAGAAACGACCCGTTGGCATATCAGATTCGTTGGACGAAATCTTCAGTCGAGGTAAAGGGTGAGATGAGGTTCGATTTTATGAGTATAAAATAACGTGAGATGAACGGGAATGCTGAAATTCTCAGATGTTCATTCTGGGCTTACTATGCACAGTTGAGTCCTATTGAGTAATAATAATTAATTAATAAAATGTGAGTGGTAGTAGTGAGGACTAAAATATAATTTAGCAACCTATAGAATTGTCGTGAATTTATTTAAATTAAGATTGCATGTCGTCTGATTTTATGAATATTATGTTGATTGTTACTGTGTGAAAGAAATGTACTGGAGTGTTCTTGCTACTTGAATGAAATTGTGATATTACTTGAATGTGATTGATAAGACTGGATGATGCATTGTGAGTAGTGCAAACCAAAATATTCAATTTTACTGTGATTGACTAATATACATATATAATGATGAATGTTGTGAAGTCAAATTGAAATTTATGGAGTTGTGATTTTGGAGTTAGAACTATTTTGTCCTCATATAGGGAGGGTTTAACAAACCTAGTGATTCAGGGAAGTACAACTGAATGAGCCTGATCGTGGAGGGCTACAGTCGAACTGTAAGGTAATATTGATAGACCTTCGGGGTACCTCTAGTGGGGTACTCCTAAGTGGATTAGTGGGTTATTCCTTAAGGCCAAGAGTTACCGTGTAACACAAGAGTACCCAGACTGTCACGTATATGTGTCTCAAGTTAAGTTGAGGGGATCTACGAGGACTTGGCCATTCATGAATTGTCCGTCCACTCTTGTAGTGGCATAGTATCAGACCTCCTAACCAAGTACTTCAGAGTAGAATGGTACAAAATGATGAAGTATAGAGTATAGGATATGCATATCATTTCATCATTGTGAATGTCTTATGGCGAATGAATTTGATGAACCGTTGATGTTATACACTTGACTGCTTTTGAGGTTGTGATAATGTGATTGCTTGCGTGTTCTCCTCGTTGTTTGTGTTTGGCATTTGCAATGGACGCAGACGAGTTGTAAGTTGCAGGTGATGATTAGTACCATCAAAGAGGCGGAAGTCATTCTTATTATATGCATTGTGTTGATGTTACTTGATCGTTTTATTATATGCATTGTGTTGATGTTACTTGATCGTTTTATTTTTATTTTTACTTTTGGGATCTTTGCTCTGATAGTGACATCGGGTTGGGACTACATTCACCCTTAATATTAAACATAAGTATGAGTACCTCAAAAAGGATTTTATTGTTCAATATTGTGATTTCAAGTTGTTAAGTTTGATGAAACCTTTGTATTAATTTGACGTGTTTATGATTATGTGATGCTTTTTACCTTAAAAAAAAGGTTTGAAAGTTTATATTTATTTATTTGTTTAAAAAAAATTTCATAGTTTACAAAATAAGGAAAAAATAATAATTTTTTTTGGGGTTTAGGGTGTCACACTATGCATATTTCTTTGTGATTTGTGTCTCTTTTAATAAGTGAAAAAGTCTTAATGGTTCAATATAGTTTGATTGATTAATGCATATTTCTCAATAAATTAATATTTTAGGTCGATTTTACTTCGAAATCATTGTAGTTCGTCCATAAATTAAAAAGTCTTAATGGATTAAAAATTTTAGGCCTTTCGGTATTTACTAGGTTTATTCTAGTCAATTTTTGTTCTAAATCAATATAGTTTGTCAAATAAATACAAAAGTCTAAATGGATTAATATTTTATGTCTTTTTGGAGTTTACTAGGTTTATTCTAGTCCAATTTTGTTGTAAATCAACATAGTTTGTCTGATAAGTGCAAAAAAGAAGAAAAGAAGAAAAGAAGAAAAAAAACGATAAATAATATCTTGATAAATATTATCTTCTTGGTTCTTTTGTTAATGTTTGAGAATCTCCAGAATGAAAAGGTGAAGAAAAAAAATGGTAGAATAATTTGGAAATATATACCTAACTCTAAGTAGTAAAGCCTACTATCCCAAAATGTCCTACCCTTATCTAAGCCCCATTACAACCCGAAAGTCCTCCAAAAATGTATGTGTTTGCTGCATTGTGATTGCTAACTAGAATTTTTTCAAGCCTATGGTAGCGTGATGCATGCTCTAGGATTTGAGTGATAAATTCATAACCCTTCTAAACACTTGAGAGAAATTTTGGTGAGATTGTGTGAAGACAGAGTTGAATTTGATAAATGAATGCCAAGGTGTACAAACCACGTTATTTTTGTAAGCAACCATAGAGTATGATAGATGTTTTGTAGTAGCTGAAACATTGAGAATTTAGTTTAAGTTTGCTTTTAATTGCACCAAATATGAAATTAATGGTTGCTTGGGGACAAGCAATAGATTAAGTTTGGGGTTGTGATGACTCTTCATCATATGCATAATTTTTATTGATTTTAGTCTTTTTTATCTTTAATCATTAGTTAATTTAATGAGTTATTTAATATATTTTGTTGATTTTAGTTATTTGATTTAATGAAATGTTTTTGTTCTTATTTGCTTAATTAAGTAGAGATTTTTCGTAGTTTTGCGTTGTTACTTTGTTTTAGTGCAGTGCTGAATTTTGGTGAAAAATCAACAAGACATATGTGGAGTAGTTCAGCCATATATGGAGTTCTAGATGTCCAATTAGTGTCACTACAAGTGCTAATGAAAGCTAAGATCCATATCTACAACTTTCATGAAGACACCGGGACCAAATTCAGACTCCAAAGATGAGAAAAATGCAAAATACGTCAGACAGCAGATGTTGTGCGCCTGGTGCGCGCCCTGCGCGCCTGAAGCGCATTTCTCGTGTTTCAGTTCTGTCAACGCGCGCCTGGAGCGCACCCTGCGCGCCTGGGGCGCGTGACGCGCATCAGCAATCATAAAAACACATTTTTTCACTGTTTTGGGATCTTTTTGACTCTTGTGAAGTTGGGAGACTTGCGCCCTAGCATAGAAACTCAAAGACGACCGTTTCTAATGCCATTGAAGCAGTTTTATCAAGAATCATCCATGAATCATTCTTGTAATTCTTCTTTAATCCTTATCTTTTGTATGTCTGTCATGAGTAACTAAACCCTATTTGTTAGGGGTGAGTGTAACCAGATGAAACCCTTATTTTTCTAATTTGATTTCTAGTTATATGAATGAGTTTATTGAATTGCTTTTCTCATCTCTGTGCTTAATGCTTTTTATTGCTTGATCAACATTAAAATGTTCTACGATTTGTATTTTGAAACGGAAGTGGACTTTACGAATGCTTGAGATGAGAAATTCATGAATTTGTAGTCTAGGCATAGATGCAGGTCATGAAACCAATTAAATTAGTTGCAAAGCAATAATTTACAAGAGAATTTCTATACGCTAATGCTTAATTCTAATCTTAAATCTACTAAGGAATTAGGGGTTACTTTGGAATTAAAGGTTCTGTCACTAAGACATTAGGGCAAGAATAATAAAGAGAATTTGGTAATAATTCAATAAAGGAATTCAGTAACTAGGATCAAATTAGACACCAAGGTTGGATTCGAAGTGAAACTCATCCCTGACATTTTTCTCATTATAAAAGATCAATTTTATTATTGTTGTTAATTTTAAACATTATTTCAATCAACTTGGGAACCTTTTTGTTCAATTTTAGTAATTAAATATAATTCAATAGTAAAACGCAATCCTTGAGTTCGACACTCGGTACTACCTTTTTGTGAATTTATGTTATTTTAGTGTTTACTTGGTTTATTCTAGTTGACTTTGGTTCTAAATAAATGTAGTTCGTCCAATAAGAATAAAATTCTTTATGGATTAATATTTTAGGTCATTTTTGTCTTTACGAGGGTTATTCTAGTCCATTTTGGTTCTAAATTTATGTACTTCAGCCAGTAAGTGCCAAATTCTTAATGGAATAATATTTTTGGTCATTTTAGTCTTTACTAGGTTTATTCGAGTCAATTTAATGTCCTAAATCAATGTAGTTCATCCAATAAATGCAAAAGTACAAATGGATTAATATTTTATGTCACTTTGATCTTTACAAGGTTTATTGTAGTCATGTATCGTTCTAAATCAATGTAATTTGTCCAACAAGTGCAAAAGTCTCAACGGAGTAAAATTTAGGGCATTTTGGTATTTACTTGGTTTATTCTTCTTGATTTTGGATGTAAATCAATGTAGTTCCTCCAACAAGTGCAAAACTCTAAATGGATTACAACTTTGGGTCATTTTGGTATTTATTAGTTTTATTCTAGTCTATTTTGATCCTAACGCAATATAATTCATCCAATAAGTGCAAAAGTCTAAATGGATTAATATTTTAGGTCATTTTTGTCTTTACTAGGTCTATTCTAGTCATTTTTTATTATAAATTAATGTAGTTCGTCCAATAAGTGCTAAAGTTTTCATGGATTAAAATTTTAGGTCATTTTGGTATTTACTAGTTATATTCTTGTCCATTTTTCTTCTAAATCTAAGTAGTTTGTCCATTAAGTACAAAAGTCTTAATGGATTATTATTTTATGTCGTCTTGGTCTTTACAAGGATTATTCTAGACCATTTTGTTTCTAAATAAATGTAGTTCACCAAATAAGAACATTAGTCTCAGTGGATTAAAATTTTAGGTCATTTAGGTATTTACTAGGTTTATTCAAGTCTATTTTTGTTCTAAATCAATGTAGTTCATCCAATAAGTACAAAAGTCTTAATGGAATAATATTGTAGGTTATTTTGATCTTTACTATGTTAATTCTAGTCCATTTTGGTTCTAAATTAATGTAGTTCGTCCATAAGTGCATAAGTCAGAACGGAAGAAATTTTTAGGTCATTTTAGTGTTTACAAGGTTTATTCTAGTCAATTTTGGTTCTAAATATATGTAATTTGTCCAATAAGTGAAAAAGTCTTAATGAATTAATATTTTAGGTCATTTGGTCCTTTACGAGATATTTTTCTAGTCCATTATCGTTTTAAATCCATTTAGTTTGTCCAATAATTACAAATGTATAGTAGATTAATATTTTGGTCATTTTGGTCCTTGTTTTATTCTAGACTATTTTGGTCCTTACTTGTTCTAAATCTATGTATATCATCCAATAAGTGAAAAAGTCTTAAACAGTTAATATTTTAGGTCATTTGCTTATTTTCTAGGTTTTTCTAGGCCATTATTATTTTAAATCAAATAAGTTTGTTCTATAGATTTATTCTAGTCCATTTTTGCTATGAATCAATGTAGTTCGTTCAACAAGTGCAAAAGTTTTAATGGATTAAAATTTTAGGTCATTTTGGTATTTATTGGATTTATTCTAGTCCATTATGGTTCTAATTCAATTTAGTTCGTTCAATAAGTGCAAAATCTCAATGGATAAGTATTTCAGGTAATTGAAGTATTTACTACGTTTGTTCTAATTCATTTTTATTCAAAATCAATGTAATTCGTTCAACAAATGCAAAAGCCTCAATGGATTAAAAATTTTGGTCATTTTGCTCTTTACTTGGTTTATTCTAGTACATTTTTATTCTAAATTAATGTAGTTCGTTCAACAAGTGCAAAAGTCTCAATCGAGAAAATTTTAGGCCACTTTGGTATTTACTAGGTTTATTGTAGTCCCTTTTGATTTGAAATCAATGTAGTTCGTCCAATAAGTTCAAAAGTATTAATGGATTAATATTTAAGATCATTTTGGCCATTACTAGGTTTATTCTTGTCCATTATGGTTCTAAATCAAGGTAATTTGTTTAATTAGTGCAAATATCTCAATAAAATAACATTTTTGGGCATTTTGATCCCTAATAGGTTTATTTTAGCCCATTTTGGTTCTTATTCAATATAGTTTATCCTATAAGTGAAAAAGTTTTAATAGATTAATATTTCAGGTCGTTCTAGTCTTTACTAGGATTATTCTAGTCCATTTTGGATCTAAATCGATGTAGTTCGTCCAACAAGTGCAAAAATCTCATTGGATTAAAATTTTAGGTCAATTTAGGATTTACTACATTTATTATAGTACATCTTAGTTGTAAATCCATGTAATTCATGCATTAAGTGGAAAACTCTTAATGGATTAATATTTTAGTTTATTTAAGTTTTTACTAGGGTTATTCTAGCCCATTTTGGTTTTCAAGCAATGTAGTTTGAATGGATTAATATTTTAGGTCATTACAAGGTTTATTCAAGCCTATTTAGTTTCTAAATAATTGTAGTTAGTCCAACAAGTGCAAATGTCTCAATAGATTAAAATATTAGGTCGTTATGGTGTTTACTATGTTTATTCGAGCCTATTTTTGTTCTAACTCAATGTAATTCGTCCAATAAGTACAAAGATCTTAATGTATTAATATTTTTGGTTATTTTAAGTATTTACTAGGTTCGTTCGAGTCCATTGTGGTTCTAAATCAATGTAGTTTGTCCAACAAGTGCCAAATTCTCAATGGATTAAAATTTTAGGTCACTTTCGTATTTACTAGGCTTATTCTAGTCTATTTTCGTTCTAAATAAATGTAGTTCGTCCAATAAGTACAAAAGTCTTAATTAATTAATATTTAATGTCATTTTTGTCTTTATTAGGGTTATTTTAGTCCTTTTTGGTTCAAAAGCAATGTAGTCCGTCCAATAAGTCCAAAAGTCTCAATGGATTAATATTTTAGGTCATTTTGTTCTTTTCTTAGTTTATTCTAGTCCATTTTGGATGTAAATCAATGTAGTTCGTCATACAAGAGCAAAAGTCTCATTGGATTAAAATTTTAGGTCAATTTAGGATTTAGTAGGCTTATTCTAGTATATTTGGGTTCTTAATCAATGGATCCACCCTCTAAATAGTGAAACAACCTCAAATGGTCGCTTACGTCTATGCTCTCTATAGGATGTCCAACATATGTCGTCAACACCCCATGCATATGCCCCACATGTGTCGAGCTCTCTAAAGCATTCTAGGTAGGCAACACTCACTGCAAAGGCACTCTTGTCGCTGAACAAGGTGCAACCCACCAAAAATAAAAGAAATGCCCTCGTAGCCATCTGCCAATGGTGATCAGCACATCACTGATGGTATACGTCGAGCAACCAACTATACCGAACAGTGGTTGTCCGGGTCATGTTAAACTCAGCATATGCATCAGCCAGACTAACCCCAGCTAACTCACCCAATAATTCAGTAGCTTCATCCTTACTAAATATATTCACGCTAAAAAACGCACCGGTGATGGGTATATGCAGCAGCGAAGACACATCATCCAAAGTAATGGTCATCTCCCCAATTGGAAGATGAAAGCTGTTAGTGTCGCGATGCCATCTCTCGACAAAGGCAGAAATTAGACCTTTGTCGATCATCTTGTAGCTGCATTTTAGCAATGGATATAAACCGGAACTTCTAACAAGTTCCTCAACCTCTTCATTTTCAATGATAGCTTCTTCTAATTTTTTTCCATTGCTAAAAACCCTTAACTCCCCGCGATCCTGAAATAAATTAACCATACAAATATAAGTTGAAACACATTAACCAAAATTAAATATTTAATTTCATTAAAATATTTACTTACAATGCCGTCCCATAGTCGTGTCGCCACATGATCCCCATATGTCCTTAAGATAGACCTGTCAATCGGACCCCCGGGATATCCGTCAGCTGCTTCAGGTTGGGCCTCATCAGGGTGGGCCTCATCAGCATGGGCATCATTAGCATGTTGGGCCTCATCCGCTTGCCCCTGTTCTGCTTGCACCTGTTCTGCTTGTTGCCTCTGCAATCTTTGTTGGTGACGCAATTCAAGCCGAGCGCTGTGAGCCCCTGCAGAAGCGGTTGGTCTAACACGACGACTTTCAGGCCCTTCTATAACATGACCGTATCTATCAATAAACATTGTTCGCACCATTTCTGCATAAATAAATCATAATCAGTATCAAAAAACATAACAATATAACATTTATGCAAGTCCACAACACAGCCCTCACTTACGTGAACTTAGTTCAAAACTAGATGCCACAGTGATTGGTCTTATCCAACTAGAAAACATTAAGATTCAGAAAACATAATAAACATGAACCCTTTGCAAACATTGTAACATTAGAAAGCCTTTCATCATCATAGAATTAACTTAAACCCAATGACAAAACCAAAGAACGCCAACTTGATTAGGTAGAGCAACATAAAAATGCATGATGCATCACATATCAAAATATGTAGAAAGAACCAAACATTATGATTCAAGGAATTGGAATTGGACATCACATATCACAACACAGCCCTCACTTACGTGAACTTAGTTCACGTACGTGAACTCCATCAATTTTTGTTGTGCCTACGTGAACTGAGTTTACGTACGTGAACTCTTTTCCTGCCTACATGAACTTAGTTCACGTACGTGAACTCCATGACCCTAAATCCTGCCTACATGAACTCCATGACCAGGCTACATGAACTGAGTTCACGTACGTGAACTCCATGACCCTAAATCCTTCCTATGTGAACTGAGTTCACGTCCACATACGTGAATTGAGTTCACATAATGCATTTCAGTTCACGTAAATCATCAAATTCAGAATACGTGAATAGAGTTCACGTTCATCATTTCAACAGTTCACGTTCATAATTTCATTTCAACAGAAAACCCCTAAACCCAGAAAACCAATAAACCCATAAAACCCATAAAACAATCCTAAACCCAGAATGTGTTGAAGAAGCTTAAAAACGAAAATGATGAACCTAGAAAACCTTAAAAACGAAAATGGTGTTGAATGTCTTGAAGAAGCTTAACCCAAAAACGAAAAACAACAATGGCTTACTCAAGATGGTGTTGAATATGTTGAAGATGGTGTTCAAGATGATTGAAGAATGTAAATTGTTGAAGATGAAGGAGATGATTGAAGAATATAAATTGTTCAAGATGATTGAAGAATGTAAATTGTTCAAGATGATTGAATAATGTAGTTCGTCCAACTAGTGCATAAGTCTCAGTGGATTAAAATTTTAGATCATTTTAGTATTTACTAGGTTTATTCTTGTCCATTTTGGTTTTAAATCAACATAGTTCATCCAATAAGTGCAAAAGTCTTAATGGGTTAATAATTTAAGACATTTTGGTCTTTGCTAGAATTATTCTAGTCCATATTTGTTCTAAATATATATAGTTCGTTTAATAAGTCCAAAAGTATCAGTGAATTAATATTTTAGGTCATTTTGGTCTCTAATAGGTTTATTATAGTCCATTTTAGTTTTAATCAATATAGTTCATTCTATTAGTGCAAAAGTCTCAATGTATTAAGATTTTAGGTCATTTTAGTATTTACTAGGTTTATTCTTGTCTATTATTTTTCTAAATCAATGTAGATCGTCCAATAAGTGCAAAAGTCTTAATGTATTAATATTTTAGGTAATTTTATTCTTTACTAGGGTTATTCTAGTCCATTTTGGTATTAAGGCAATGTAGTTCATCCTATAATTGCAAAATTCTTGATGGATTAATATTTTAGGTCATTTTAGTCTTTACTAGGTTTATTATAGTCCATTTTGGTTCTAAACTAATGTAGTTTGTCCAACAACTACAAAAGTCTCAACGAATTAAGAATTTAGGTCAATTGGGGATTTATTAATTTTATTCTTGTCCATTTGTGTTCTAAATCATTGTAGTTTGTCCAATAAGTGCAAAAGTCATAATATATTAATATTTTTGATCATTGATCCGCTGTCGCACACGGGTGAAATACAATTGATAAAATATAAATAGAGGTAATAACTCGAATCATTTCGCAAGGACTTCTGATATAATAACCGAATTGAAAATTGAAATTAAAAAGGGTTTTTTAGATTTTTGTTTTAACAGATGAGCAAAACTATTAATCAACTTATTCGAGTTTCAGACCTATCACAAATTCTATCAATGAGTTTAATTTCTAATTTATGATTCTATTCTTATTTGACTATAGAATAGATCAAACAAGCGTAATCAATTATATGTGAATTTAATTTATTTGATTGGATTAAGCATCACAATCATTAAAATACTACAATTAACGATCAAGCGTCGTAAAATTATAATCCAATTAAATTAGAAACCTAAATCATATTCTATCAAATAAAATTAATCAATCCTATTGAAATACAATTTAAGCAATCAAAATATTAATATTATCAAATAAACAAGAATAGAAGCATGAATCGAAATTAGTGTAACCTAAATCTCAAGGTGTTGATGAAACTTTAAACTCGTTGGTTAATCTTATAAAATTAGTCTTCCATGAAATTAAAATAAAACTGTTTATTTCTTGTAGCAATTTGAATCTTAATTTTTTATTCGTCTTAAGAAAAGAAACAAAACTGCCAATATATAGTACTTGATATTGGACTTTAGGGTTTAGGGTTTAAAAACAAGTTACCCGCTAATTAAAATTATTGCAAAAGTCCATATTACGAAATGTGCAGTTTAAAGCCAGTAAAGTTTAGAATTGGTCTTCTCTTCCAACACAGATTTTGTATCTCAGAGATTTAGCTTTCCAACGCCTGCTCATATGTGCCAATCCAATATATAGAGCTCAAGTTATGACTCACAGAGCGAGAAAGAGTCAAAATACAAATATTAAAATTAAAATGCAAGTAATAAAATTATAATTCAAATTCGACCCAAAGTTTAGAAACAAGCTAAAAATATTAATCTAAACTATAAAGAGCTTTTAAAATACCAAACTAAAAAGCTAGAAACATGTGCCCAAATGCTATGATCAAATTCCCTCACACTTAAACTTTTGCACTACGAGCAAAACAATGCATGCCATTCCAAATATTCTTATGAAGCAAAGTGGTGAGAAAAAAAAATTCTTGCTTAAGGCAATCATGAATAGTTTTGTTATCACAAACAAGGCAAACAAGAGGACATGTTAACTAAAGAATGCATCATAAGTGATAGAGTTATCCCAAGATATTAAATTCTCTCAAAGTGTTTGGGCTACTGTTTACACTCAAAGCACATGATGAAAGCTAGCACTACCAAAGGCTTGACAAGCCTCTATAATCTATGTTTGAAACACATGCAGATAATGATCAAAAGGTCTTTATTTAGGTTGTAACGTGGCCAATGACAGGGTGAGATAATCCTAAGGAGACTAGGGCTGAAAATCAAAGAGGATAAAGGAGTAATGATTAAGAGTGAAAAACAACATTAAGAAGTAACTCAACAAAATATTATTGATTTTTATTTTCGCACTTTCTTTGCTCACAACACAATCATTTTTCCTCATATTTTTTTTCATAACCCTCAAATTTAAACAAACAAGTTTAGTACCCCTACACGTATTTAAGGGAACAATCCTATATTCCCAAAGACTGGGTCTATTTTTTTTTTTTCATTTTTAGGCTTGAAATGAGCTATATAACAAAGAATGGGGGTAATTAGACTCAAAGGGGCTTACACAAATCGTTCTTTATGGTATTTACTAGGTTTATTTCAGTCCATTTTAGTTTTAAAACTATATAGTTCGTCCAATAAGTGCAAAAGTCTCATTGGATTAATATTTTAGGTCATTTTTGTCTTTACTAGATCTATTCTAGTCCATTTTGTTTCTAAAGCAATGTAATTCGTCCACTAAGTGCAACCTTCTCAATGAATTAATATTTTAGGTCACTTCAGTTTTTACTAGGATTATTTTATTCCATTTGGGTTCTAAATCAATGTATTATTTTATTCCTTTTTGGTTCTGAATCAATGCAATTCTTTCAATAAGTACAAAAGTCTTAATAGATTAATACTTTTGGTCATTTTGGTCTTTATTAGGTTTATTCTAGTTCATTTGGTTTCTAAATAAATGTAGTTAGTCCAATAAGTGCAAAAGTCTTGATGGATATATACTTTAGGTCAGTTTGGTCTTTACTAGGTTTATTCTAATTCATTTTGGTTCTAAATCATTATAGTTCATTCTATAATTGCAAAAGTCTCAACAGATTAAGATTTCAGGTCATTTTGGTAATTAGTAGATTTATTCTAGTCCATTTAGGTTCTAAATCGATGTAGTTTGTCCAACAATAGAAAAAGTCTCAATGGATGAAAATTTTAGGTTATTTTGGTATTTTTTAGCTTTATTCTATTCTTGTTTGGATCCAAATCAATGTATTTCATCCAATAAGGGAAAATGTTTTAATGGTTAATACCTTTGGTCATTTTTGTCTTTACTAGGTTTATTCTAGTCCATGTAGGTTCTAAATCAATGTACTTCTTTTAATAAGTGCCAATATAAGTGAAAATGTCTCAATGGAATAACGTTTCGTTCTTATTCAATATAGTTCATCATATAAGTGCAAAAATCTCAAAGGATTTACTTTTTTGGTCATTATCATATTTACTTAGTTTATTTTAGTCAATTTTGGTTTTAAATCAATATAGTTCACACAATAAGTGCAAACATCTCAATGGACTAACATTTTAGATCATTTTGTTCTTTACTAGGTTTATTCTAGTACATTTTGGTTCTAAATCAATATAGTTCGTCCAACAAGTGAAAATGTCTCAACAGATTAAAATTTAAGGTCAATTTAGGATTTACTAGGTTTATTCTAGTATATTATGGTTATAAATCAATGTAGTTCGTTCAATAAGTGCAAAAGTCTTAATGGATTAATATTTGTCATTTTAGTCTTTACCATGGTTATTCTAGTCCATTTTGGCTCTAAAGCAATGCAGTTTGTCCAATAAGTGCAAAAGTCTCCATGCATTTATTTTAAGTCTTTTTTGTCCTTACTAGGTTTATTCTTGCCCATTTTGGTTCAAAAGCAATGTAGTTCGTCCAATAAGTGCAAACGTCAAAATGCATTGATATTTTAAGTCATTTTGGTACTATCTAGGTTTATTATTGCCCACTTTGGTTCTAATCAATGTAGTTCGTCCAACAAATGCAAAAGTTTCAATGGATTACCATTTTAGGTCATTTTGGTATTTACTAGGTTTATTCTAGTCCATTTTGGTTCTAAATCAATGTAGTTCGTCCCATAAGTGTAAAAGTCTTAATGGATTAGTATTTTAGGTCATTTTAGTCTTTACTAGGGATATTCTTGTCCATTTTGGTTCTAAAGCAATGTAGTTTGTCCAATAAGTGCAAAAGTCTCAATGGATTAAAAATTTTGGTCATTATGGTATTTACTAAGTTTATTCTAGAACATTTTGGTTAAAAATCAATGTAGTTCGTCTAATAAGTGCAAAATTCTTAGTTGATTAATACTTTAGGTCATTTCTGTCTCAACAAATTAAGGTTTTTGGTCATTTTGTTGATTACTAGGTTTAGTGTTCATTTTGGTTCTAAATCAACGTAGTTCGTCCAATAAGTGCAAAAGTCTTAAGTGATTTATATTTGTTGTCATTTTGATCTTTACTTGTTTTATTGTTGTCCATTTTGTTTCTAAATCATTGTAGAATGTCCAATAAGTGCAATAGTCTTAATGGATTAACCTTTTTGGTCATTTTATTTTTTATTCTAGTCTATTTTGGTTCAAAAGCAATGTAGTTCGTCTAACAAGTGCAAAAGTTTCAATGGATTAATATTTTAGGCCATTTTAGTATTTACTAGTTTTATTCTAGTCCATTTTGGTTCAAAATGATTGAAGTTCGTCCAATAAGTCAGAAGTTTTAGTGGATAGATATTTTATGGTCATTTTAGTATTTAGTGGGTTTATTTTAGTTCATTATCTTTCAAAATCAATTAAGTTTATTTAATAAGGACAAATGTCTTAATGGATTAATAGTTTAGGATATTTTTGTCTCTAATAGGTTTATTCTCTTCCATTTTAGTTCTTATTCAATATAGTTCATTCTATAAGTTTAAAAGTCTCAACGAATTATTAGGTCATTTTGGTATTTATTTTGTCTATTATAGTCCATTTTGATTCTTAATCAATGTTGTTCACCCAATTCATGCAACAGTCTTAATGGATTAATATTTTAGGTCATTTTTGTAAGACCCTCAGTTTTAATTTGTAATTTTTGAGTTTTGGTGTATTTGGTATTGAATTTCTGAGGGTTTTTAGCAAATTTTATTAGTATTTTGTGAGTTTAATGTCAAAAATATCTTTTTGGAGCCCCGAATAAAAATTATTTGTTGTGGAATAATTTTGTTTAATTATAGAAAATCTTTTGTCGAAGAAATTCTTTTCTGAGATGCAGCGGTTTTTCGGAAAAATTCATCTGCCGATAGAATTGCGGCGAGAGTAGATATTTTTCTAAAAAAGTGTTTTGAGAAGTAATTTGAGGTGATGGGTGAAATGATGATTTTTATAAAATATCTAGATTTTTATTTAGATATTTGTTATATATATATATACACCTAAGAAAGAAAAGCAAAACATTTTCTTGTTTTCACATCCGCCTCCATCTTCCTCTTTCTTCCTTTTCTATTTCCAAACCAAGTTTTGGTTTTTTTTCAAAACCTTCAAACACAAGCCTTCATTTCTCTTCTAGATCTAAGCTCCCTTTTGAGAAGTGACAGAAGGAAAAGTTCTCCATGCCATGCTGTGGTTCTAATGAGATAGTTTTCGAAGCGACGACGTGAGCAAAAATTTTACCGTAATTTATCATGGTCCCGTAATCGGTTGTTAAAGGTGCCTTCCAAAATTTTAGTTTGCATTTAGGACCTTATATGTGAATTTATAGAAAATAAATTTGATGTGTTTGAGGTGTAGATTTGTGGAATATGAATTTAATGCGTTTTATAGTTGAAATTGAGGAATTTGAATTTGATGTGTTTGAGGTGTGGTTTATGGTGATTCATATTTTGTGTGATTGATGTGTTCATAATTAATATTATAAATTTTTTAGATGTGTTTTATGAGTGGATTTTGTGGAAAATGAATTGATATGATTTGGTGTGAATTGTGGATTGAATTTGAAAATATGTTTGAGTATTATTTGTGGTGAATTTGAAAAATCATTAGTGATAAATCAGTATTAAAAATGGGGAATCTTTTAATATCTACATTTACTTAATGATTATTGTGGAAAAATTCAAAGTATCGTCTATGATCGCGACGGGGCCATGGTGATAGTGGTGACCGTGATGGGCCACAAGATGATGCCATGTCATCTGGATGTTTATCTTATCCTTGCGGGGATTTTTGCTTTGTGTAGGTCTGTGATAGACTGCACATTTTTGTAAATCGTGTTGACCCGTGAAAGGTGGCACCTCGGTAAATAGTATTGGTTTGTGATAGGCGGTACATTTACGATTTACGCTTTTTAGTAAATCGTGTTGACCCATGATAGGTGGCACCTCGGTAAATAGTACTGGTTTGTGATAGACGGTACATTTACGATTTATGCTTTTTAGTAAATCGTGTTGACCCGTGATAAGTGGCAGCTCGCTAAATAGTATTGATTTGTGATAGGCGGTACATTTACGATTTACCCTTCTTAGTAAATCGTGTTGAGGGTGATACGTGGCACCTCGGTAATTAGTACTAGTCTGTGAAAGGCGGTACAATTATCATTTACGCCCCTTGGAGGAGGGTTTTGGTTCGAATTTCGGAATCAACTTTTGCCACTAACTTCACACTTGTATTCGGCGACGAGGATGCTATAGTCTAATACAGTTGTGCTGATTTTGCTACTAACTTATGAATTAGCACTGCATTCGAATACAACGATGTTGTATTCGAATACAATAGTGCAATTTTGTTAAAACTTCTTTCCAACTGGTATATCCATGTTTGACATATGAAAACCCTTTCAAGGTGTATGCTCGGTTGAAAGGTTATATTGTGCATTTCAAATTTAAATGCTATATAATATTTGTTAATTTCAGTTGGTGACCATTACCTTTATTATGGAAATTCGGGCTTTTTCCCTCATATGAGAACCAGAAGCATCCTACCGATTAGTACCCTGGAGATGGAAAGGTAGTTAGACATACCTGACCGAAGCTGTGTCAGGAGGATCAACATATTAAGATTTTAGGTCATTTTAGTATTTACTAGGTTTATTCTTGTCCGTTATTGTTCTAAATCAATGAAGTTCATCCAGTTAGCGCAAAAGTCTTAATGGATTAATATTTTAGGTCATTTTAGTCTTTACTAGGGTTATTCTAGTCCATTTTGGATCTAAAGTAATGAAGTACGTCCAAGAAATGCAAAAGTCTCAATGGAATACAATTTTAGGTCATTTTGTTATTTTTTCTAGTCCATTTTGGTTGCAAATCAATGTAGTTCGTCCAATAAGTACAAAAGTCATAATGGATTGATGTTTTAGGTCATTTTAGTCTACAGTGGGTTTATTCTAGTCCATTATGGATCTAAATCAATGTAGTTTATTGAATAAGGACAAATGTCTCGATGGATTAATATTTTAGGTCGTTTTTCTCTCTAATAGGTTTATTCTAGTCTATTTTAGTTCTTATTCAATATAGTTTATTCTATAAGTGCAAAAGTCTCAACATATTATGATTTTATGTCAATTTGGTATTTACTTGGTTTATTATGGTCCATTTTTGTTCTAAATCAATGTAGTTTATCCAATTAGCGCAAAGGTCTTAGTGAATTATTATTTTAGGTCATTTTAGTCTTTACTGTGTTTATTCTAGTACATTTTGGTTGTAAATCAATGTAGTTGGTCCAACAACTGCAAAAGTCACAATGGATTAAAATTTTAAATCGTTTTAGTATTTACTAGGCTTATTCTAGTCGATTTGGTTTTTAAATCAATGTAGTTCGTCCAATAAGTGCAAAAGTCTTAATGGATTAATACTTTAGGACATTTTGGTCTTTCCTAGATTTATTTAGTCCATATTGGTTCTTAATATATATAGTTCGTTTCATAAGTGCAAATGTGTCAATGGATTAATATTTTAGGACATTTTGGTCTCTAATAGGTTTATTATAGTGCATTTTAGTTTTATTCAATATAGTTCATTCTATAAGTGCGAAAATCTCAACGGATTAAGATTTTAGGTCCTTTTAGTATTTACTAGGTTTATTCTTGTCCATTATTGCTCTAAATCAATGTAGTTCATCCAATAATTGCAAAAGTCTTAATGGATTAATATTTTTGGTAATTTTAGTCTTCACTAAGGTTATTATAGTCCATTTTAGTTCTAAAGTAATGTAGTTTGTCCAATAAGTGCAAAATTCATTAATGGATTAATATTTTCGGTCATTATGGTCTCAACAGATTAAGATCTAAGGTCGTTTTGGTTATTAATTGTCCATTTTGTTTCTAATTCCAAGTAGTTGAATATCCAGTAAGTGCAAAAGTCTTAAGTGAATAATATTTTTGGTCATTTTGATATTTACAAGGTGTATTATATCCCATTTTGGTTCTAAATTATTGTAGTATGTCAGATAAGAGCAACAGTCTTAATGGATTAACATTTTTGGTCATTTGTCATTACTAGAGTTATTCTTCTCCATTTTGATTCTAAAGGAATATAGTTCGTTCAATAAGTGCAAAAGTCTCAATGGATTAGTATTTTAAGTCATTTTTCTATTTACTAGATTTATTCAAGTCCATTTTGGTTCTAAACCAATGTATTTCATCCAAGAAGTGCAAAAGTCTCAATGGAATAAATTTTGTGGTCATATAGTTTTTTTTTTCTAGTCCATTTTGGTTCTATATCAATGTTGTTCGTCCTATAAGTACAAAAGTCTTAATGGATTGATATTTTAGGTCATTTTAGTCTTTAGTTGGTCTATTCTAGTCCATTATGGTTCTAAATCAATGTAGTTTGTTTAATAAGGACAAATGTCTCAATGGATTAATATTTTTGGTCATTTTGGTCTCTAATAGATTTAATCTAGTCCGTTTTAGTTCTCATTCAATGTAGTTCATTCTATAAGTTCAAAAGTCTCAACAAATTTGGATTTTATGTAAATTTTGTAGTTTCTTGGTTTTTATAGTCGATTTTTGTTCTAAATGAATGCAGTTTATCCAATTAGTGCAAAAGTCTTAATGGATTAATATTTTAGGTCATTTTAGTCTTTACAAGGTTTATTCTAGTCCATTTTGGTTATAAATCAATGTAATTCGTCCAACAAGTGGAAAAGTCTCAATAGATTAAAATTTTCGACCATTTTAGTATTTAGTAGGTTTATTCATTTGTCATTATTTTTTTCTAGCCCATTTTGGTTCTAAATCAATGTAGTTTGTCCTATAAGTACAAAAGTCTTAATAGATTTATATTTTAGGTTAATTTAGTCTTTAATGGGTTTATTCTTTTTCATTATTGTTATAAATTAATGTAGTTTCTTCCAATAAGTGCAAAAGTCTCAATGGATTAATATTTTAGGTCATTTTAGTCTTTACCAAGTCTATTCTAATCCAATTTGGTTTTAAGACAATGTAGTTCGTCCAATAAGTGCAAAAGTCACGATGGAATAATGTTTGAGGTCATTTTGGTCTTTTCTAGGTTTATTCTATTCCATTTCGGTTCTAAACTAATGTAGTTCGTCCAACAAGTACCAAAGTCACAACGAATTATGAGTTTAGGTCAATTTAGGATTTATTAATTTTATTCTAGTCCATTTTTGTTCTAATTAGTTAAACATTTTTGGTCATTTTAGGCTTTACTTGGTGTATTCTAGTCCATTTTAGTTCATCCAATAAGTGCAAACGTTTTAATGGATTAATATTTTAGGACAAATAAGTGCAAAAGTCTTAAAAGATAAATACTTTATGTCATTTTGGTCTTTACTAGGGATATTATAATCCATTTTGGTTCTAAATTAACATAGTTCGTTTATAAGTGCAAATGTCTCAATAGATTAATATTTTAGGTCATTTTGGTTTATAATAGGTTTATTCTAGTCCATTTTAGTTCTTATTCAAAATAGTTCCTTCTATAATGGCTAAAGTCTCAATGGATTATGATTTTAGTTCATTTTGGTATTAACAAGATCAATTCTAGTCCATATAGGTTCTAAATTAATATATCACGTTTAGTAATGGCCAATATCTCAATGGATTAATATTTAAGGTCATTTTTGTCTCTAGTAGTTTTATTCGCGCCCATTTTGGTTCTTATTCAATACATTTCATCCTATAAGGTCAAAAGTCTCAACATATTAACTTTTTTGGTCTTTATGGTATTCCCTTGGTTTATTTAAGTGCAATTTGGTTTTAAATCTATATAGTTCGTGAAATATGTGCAAAAGTGTCAATCGATCAATATTTTAGGTAATTTTGGTCTGTAGTATATCTATTCTAGTCCATTTTGGTTCTAAAGAGATGTAGTTCTAAATCTATGAAGTTTGTTTAATAAATGCAAAATTCTAAATGTATAAATATTTAGATCATTTTAGTCTTTACTAGGTTTATTCTAGTTCATTTTTGTTTAAATTCATTGTAATTCGTCCATCAAGTGCAAAAGTTCGAATGTATTAGAATATTAGGTCATTTTGGCATTTACTAGGTTTATTTCATTTTGGTTTTAAATCAATGTAGTTCTTCCAATAAGTACAAAAATCTTAATGGATTAATATTTTAGGTAATTTTGGTCTTTACTAGGTTTAATCTAGTTCATTTTGTTATTTACTAGATTTATTCTAGTCCATTTTGGTTTTAATTTTTTATGAAATTAAAGAAAGGTTATGATTATAAATTTTATGTTAATTTAACTTGTGTTTTTGAGTGGATTAATTCAAAGATAGGTCTCATGCAACGCAAAGAAATCAGATAAAAATAGAACATATAAGAAAGGAGAATATTCTGGACAAAATTTGTGAAAACTGAGAATGTTCTTAGGATTAAGAATGTTCATCATACCCTCAAGATTAATAAATCTTCACTAGTTCAAAGAAGATTCTGCTTCTTGAATTTACACTTATGTTATTAGTACTTGACAAGGATCAAGGTGGATCCATTTTTAATCAGAGAAACCATTCGAATCACAAAGTGGAAAAGTCATAAATCAAGCAAGTAGAAGCAGGTTTGAACTATCTCCTACTTGAATGTCAAGAGAGTTAAACAATATTGAGTTAAATAGGACATCTAGATTAATCAGAAAGACATCCAAAATGATCAAAGATTGAACCTCCAGATTGATCATCAATCTTAAGAAAGTTCAAATACTAGAACACCAAATTGATTAACAATCTTTAGAATTTTCATTAAAATTCTACCGAAGTCCATCATCATGCTCCAAGTTGTTTTGACAGAATCAATACTCCAGATCGAAGCAAAGACATCAACAAATATATCTGAAATATAAAGGATCATTAAACACAAAAGAAATCACATTAAGAACAAAGAAATCAACCCAATCATTAGAATTCAAAAGTATTCAAAAGGGTTGAAGATGTTTATTCAAATATATTGGTTTTGGTAAAAACTGATAGAGCACTACCAACAAATATTTTGACCATTATTAATTGCTCCAAAACGTCTATAAAAGGAAGGCCAATGCTTAGGGAAATAACAATAGTTTAAGTGCTAACAAGTCTCTTAAAATCATTCACATTCACATACATGAAGTTCTCACTTTGTCAAGAAAGAATCAGTTCTAATTATATTTCAATACTTTGTTATTATTGTATTGAATTCTTTGTAAAGAATCTAATCTCAAACAAGAGTTGAGACATCTTATATTCTTTCAAAATAATCTCATCATTATTGTAAAAATCGAATTATTAGAGTTTAGTATAGTTTGGGTAGATTGTAAGAAATCCTATCAAGATTGATAGGTGACTTGATTAACCTCTTTCTAGGTGGAAATAATTTAAGTTTGTAACAGATCAAGGTTGATCTGAGCTAGGTGCTATAAAACCAACAACGTTCTTTGTTTCGAACACTTAGTGCAAAATCTCACAATCGCGAGGACTTGATGTAGCCCAAGTTGGGTGAACCAAGATACATTCTTGTGTGGTATCTTATCTCTTATCTCCTTATTTGTTATGCTTGATTAATCATTTAAGTTAAACACATAAACTGAATTTATGATTTTAAGCTAACGAAGAATGTTCTCCGTTTTCTAGTAAAAACTAAGAACATTCTTCATTTTCTGGTAAAAAACAAGAACGTTCTTGGTTTTCTATTTTTCTTAACCAAGATCATTCTGGAGTTAAATCCTTAAGTTTTTTCAAGAATTTTTAAATAGGAACATTTACAATTCAAACCCCCATTCCTTGTAAACCGCAATTGCTACTTCAATTGGCATCAAAGCACGGTCTCAAAAAAGATTAAACACTTAACAAGTGCTAGAGTAAAGATCTAGGAGAAAAGATGTCGAAAGAAAAATACATTGTTGAAAGAGGATCTTAAAATAGACCACCTTACTTTGATGTTATTTCGAGAAGAATAAGATGCAGTTGTTTCAGAAATCTCAAGATACAGGAATTCGGCGCATCGTTATAGAAGGAGATTTCAACCATGAGTTGATCAAAATGATTCAACCTCTGTTGCGACGAAAGAAGCAGACTTGACAACTTACGATAACACTAAGGTATTCCTAAACTCTAAAGCTTAATTATTCTTATTGTGTGTTTTGAGCAGGGGAAAAGGTGAAAGTGTTGATGAATGCACAACTTCTAAAGAATTATGGGATACACAACAAACTCATCATGAAGGAACAAGTAATGTCAAAGAAAGAAGAAAAGACATTGGCATAAGAAAATTTGAATTGTTCAAAATGCAAGGTTCACAACAATAGTGACTGAAATCCGATCACTTGGAAAAGCTTACTCAGTACAAGATAGAGTAAGAAAAATCATGAGGTATCTTCCAATCATATGGAAACCAATGGTAACAACTATAAGTCAGGCCAAGGACCTTGACATTACAAGAAAAACTGTGATTACCTACAGCAGATTTTTACTTTACCCACGGTGTATCGGTGGTTAATGAACAATTACTCATAGATTATCTACGGACACGGGTCGATAGTTAAATCGTTCGTAGGTAAAATGTTATCCTCGGAAAATTCAAATACATTTACTCATAGGATTTTCGTGGGTAATTTACTGAGGAAATGTCATAGATAATTTTAGCCACAAAAATGTCATGGGTAAAACAAGTAACTTTTCCCATGGCATTTCCGTGGTAATGTCAAATTAGAAAAACAAATAAAAAGATCTAATACACACCTTCATTCAACTTACATCAACTAAACAACTTCATCCAACTTACATCCACTAAACAACGATAAACAAAATGATCACAATCTACATGTTAAATATTACCTTTTCATATATATGACTAACACGGTTAAATTCAAAAGTTTTAATAAAATTTCAAAACAAGTAAACTACGATATTACTCTAAAAACAAACAATTTTCTGTGTTTGATACTTGTTTCATTGCTAACCAATTCAAGTTTATTAATCACAAACAAAATATATACAATTTACAAGAAAACTTATGTCATAGCCTCAACTGCCTCTTTGTAAATAATGTTTGTGACACCCTAAACCCCAAAATAATATATATAATAATTTATATCATATTTTATTATAATTTGCAGCGGATAATTAAAAATATGTTTCCAAGAAAATAAAAACTTTTATTACAAATAGTGTAATCTCAATAAGCTTGGTTTTAGTATAATTTCTTGATTTAATTCTAAAAACATACAATTACTTATAAGGTTTTCATACAAAAGTTCATCTAAAATTAAGCAAGTAAAATCCAAATTGGCATTGTCCTCATAGATCCCCTCAACTCAATCTAAGACACATATATGTGACTGTCGAGGTAAAACTGTGTTGCGTGGTGTGACACACTGTAGACACCTAATTTTGTCCGCCACTTTTAAAGTTTTATGAAATATAATAGATATATAATTAAAAAATAATAATAAATAATAATAAAAAAAATAAAAGAAATAATAAAAATAAACAATTAGGCTGTTGACACCTAATTTTGTCCGATTTTTATTTTTTTACTTTTTATTAAAAAAAAGGAAATAATAATAATAAAATGACAATAATAATAAATATATAAAGAAATACAAAAATAAAAATAAATAATTAGAAATATAAGCTCTAAACAATCACAAGTGTTTTCGATTCTTGTTTGCCTCTAATTCTTGTTCCGACTCTTTTCTAAAAAAAAATAATAAGAAATAAAAATAAAGGAAATTGAAAAGAAACGAATTGATTGTCATAAAAATCGATGCAATGATGATCAAAATAAATGAAAAAAAAACATAAAAGAAATTGATTGATAGTCATAAAATCAAAATAATGGTGATCAATTGAATAGAAAAGAAACCGAAGAATGAATCAATGGCAATAAGAATCAGTATAATTGTGGCCAATTAAAAGAAAAAGAAAACCGAAAAAATAGATTAATGGTAATCAATTGACAATTATTCTCTTGTCTTTTGCAATCTACACCCAAAAGTCTATAAATAGTCTCCCACAAGAGGGCAAAAGAGAGCACAATTGGAAACACAAACTGAGAGCACAAAAAAAAATAGAGAGATTAGTTAGCAAAAGAGAAGGAGAGAATCTGATCTTGAAGTAATCAGTCTAGTAAGGTACCATTTTCTTATTCTTTTCTCTAGTCTGCTTATTAGTTTTTTTATTTTTATTTTTACATCCTTTTTTTAATATATATATATATTTTCTCTTTCTATTTTTTTTTGTTGATTATAGAAATAAACTCATATGTTAAGTTTTCATTTTATTTTTTTAATCGTTTAATCCTAAAAATTGTCTTCTTTGTAATATAAAATAATAAAAAATATAATTAGTTGATGTCTATGGATCAAGAAAACAAATTTTATCATACTGTAATTTAATAAAAAAATTCATAACACGTCTTTATCAAATAAAATATTTATAACGGATAAATGTTTTTACCCTTAAGATTAGAACTAATGGTTGTTGCCGCCGGATGAAATTCATCCTTGCTCGCTACACCATATTATTTACTTTCAATCATTGGTGGCCTTTGTGTCGCGACAGATCCTACAACGTACGAGCGAATCATTTAACAGATTATTTCACTGTCGTGTCCATTTCTCTCGTTCACAAACAGCCACGTTACGAAATTATTTTTTTTTTCTTAAAAAAATTAATTTCTTTTTTACATTAAAACAAACAAATATTATTATTATAATATTTATCATCATTATTATATATTTATTACATTTTTATTTTTTTTAATACGTATATAAATAAAAATAATAATAAAATCGGTCAACACACAAATATTTTCTACCCAAGAACTACGTGAGTTTTGATTTCCCTATTGCACCCAGGGATACGTAGGAGCAAGGTCGTCCCTTGTCAAACCAAATTAATAAAAAATTATTTTTTTCTTTCTTCTATTAATGTGAATAATTTATTTTTTTACTATTCTTTTTGGGGGGTAAAAATAAATAAACAAATAAATAATTTGTATACAATTAATTAGGGGGTAACCGTTTTAACGGACGTTATAGGGTGGTAATACTTCCCTATTCGTAATCGACTCCCGAATCCGAATTTCTGGTTCGAAAATTATTATTTTAGGTTTTATCCAATTTTTCCCTTAATAAAAATAAAATTGGTGGCGACTCTTTTTCTTTCGCGGACAAATCGGACGCGACAGCTGGCGACTCTGCTGGGGAATTTTGAGAGTCAAGCCCAACCTAATTAATTATATATAGTTATTTTATTATTTATTACTTTTATTTATATTACCCCTATTGTTTTATTTTATTTTTTTGTTATATTATTAATATAATTATATGTGTTTTTTCAATTTATTTTTATTATGATTAGGGTCCCTATTGTTTTATTTTATTTTATTTTATTTTTTTGTGATATTATTAATATAATTATATGTTTTTTTTATTATGATGATTTTTTTTATGTATTTTTCTATACGCCCTAACACGATTCACACACTTACGAGTGGGCTCTATACCCGAGCTGAGTGCAAACCTAAGATAAGTTAGAGACTGTGTAATGATAATCTTCTGGATGTACATCCTGTTTGGTTGTCATGAAAGTCTCACCTAGAGTTGACCTTTTCCAGAATATTGCCATTTTAATAGTTTACCTATTAATTGGTTTAATATTTTAGAATTGAGTTGTGTGCTCTAGGAACCAATTTAGAACTATAGAGCTACCCTTGGTAAAGGTTCACATGAAAAATGGTATAGATAACACGTACATATGGAAAACTTACTCTATATCATATTCACTACCTGCTAGTATACCTAAGTTTTTTTTCTCCTCATCATCATCATTTTTTTTGCATAATATTCTTTATCATTGTTACTTTTGAAAAATCATTATCTCATCATTTTAAAAAACCATAAAAATTAAAGCTTGTTGTGAATAACTTTAATCGCAGGAGATATGGGATCAAATGGTGGCTCAAACATTATTCCATTAAGAAAGACCTTACCATTGAGAGTTCTTAAACTGGATGTAAACAACATTATGAATCTTGCTCGGAAGTTGAAAAAAGTACAACGTGTAATCTTTATGGGGAAATTCGGCAAAATTCTTGATTTACTTGAAGTTAATGTACAAGTGGATGCCCTTACAGCGTTGGCCCAATTCTATGATCCTCCTTTCAGGTGTTTCACTTTTAAGGACTTTCAGTTGGCCCCAACGTTGGAGGAGTTCGAACGAATAATGGGATATCCGATGAAGGGGAGTAAACCGTACCAATACATGGAACACTACCCATCACTGAAAACAATTGCTGAAACATTTGATATCCCTATAAAGGAAATAGAAGACAATAGAACCAACAAAGATAATTTGATCGGATTTCCGATAAAATATCTTGAGGAGAAAGCAGTAAACTTAGCAAGATATGGAAAATGGGACACTTTCATGGATGTGCTTGCCTTAATTATATATGGAATTGTTTTATTTCCAACTATTAAGGATTTTGTGGATTTCATGGCGATAGACGTCTTTTTGGCTTACAAGCATAGAGGGGAGAATCCAGTACCGGCAGTTTTGGCTGACATTTATTGCACGCTCGACTTCCGTCATGAGAAAGAAGGGGGCCTAATCCATTGTTGCTCACCAATACTCTATGTTTGGTTTGTCAAACATATTTTTCAAGACATGTATCAATTAAGAACTAAGAGCAAGAAAGAATGGGCCAATGTTCTAGCAAATCTCAACGAAAGAACGATTCAATGGTACTCCAGAAGTCAAGATATAAATGAAGTGATTTGTAGATGCGGTGTTTTTGTCGATGTTCCCCTCATGGGAACCAAAGGGTGTATAAATTATAGTCCCTATGTTGCATTGAGACAATTGGGCTATCCTATGACAAAACCTCCAATAATGGACGTAACAAAATCTTTTGTCATACATGGACGAGATGTTTATGATGCTAGCTTGATGAGAAGAATACGTAAGTCTTGGGGAGATGTCATTAGAAAAGGTCAAGAATTAGGGCCTAGAAGTTGTGGTATAGGAGAGGAATATCATAATTGGGTGAAAAAGAGGGCACTGGAGGTCAAGTTGCCTTTTCATAGCACCATAATTACTCCTGAAGTAGTAACAACAAAATCTTTTTTCAGTACTGAAGATTTAGAGGCCGACTTAGCTCTCAAAGGACAAGAAATTGAAAAATTACAAAAAGAATTGGAGATGGCTCACCAGGCTTATAGAGATATGGAGTATAAGAATACTCAACAATCCCTCATCCTTGAGAAAGTACAAAAAAGGGCAAGAGAGGAAGAAGAAAGCAAGGAGAGAACTCGAATCTGTTTGCGGGGAGCAAATGAAGAGTTAAGACTCAGACGTCAAGAAAGGGATGATGCAGTAATTGAAGGTCTTAAACTTAAAGAGTTACCAAAGAAATATGGGGAAAAGCATGAAGTCATCCGCCGACAAGAAGCAGATCTAAAGCAACAGATAGAGAGGGTAAGAGCGGAATGTGAAAGCAGGATCATGGTAGAAAGGCAATGTCAAGAAAAGATCATTGAAGCTTACCGAGTTGAACTTGCAAGAAAAGAAGACGAGATGTATACACAAAAAGACACTACCGAGAGACTTGTTCAAGAAGGGATGTTTTGGATGGACCGTTTCTCCAAACTAGTTTATTTGACCAACTCTGCTATCGAAGATATTCCACCATTATTAAGGGCCGCTGATGGGATGGCTAATCCTCTCTCTACCCCTCAAGAGATCTCTATTTTTATTGAACATTGTAAAAGTTTAATCGAGCAAATGAAAAAATTGATTGCTCATTAAATCTGCAAATTTCGTGTTTAGGTTTCAGCTTTCGTTTTGTGGTAAAACTTGTATTTTTTTTTTCTAATTTTCAATAAATTAAATTTGACTCTACTTTTGGTCCCATAACTCTCTCTTTATTGGTTAAGATATTCACAAACAAGCAATAAATAGTTTTTTAGCATTCATTACATTTTCATACATCATGTTTCATACTCATGCCATATCCTTTCACAGAAAAAATAACACATCAAACAAAAAAATTGGTGCTACGACACCGTTATCGGACACGATCTCAGTCAAAAATCATGGATGAGCTAGAGCAAACAGAAATAAGGGAAGACGTGAACCAACTCAAGGGGCAAATGACCAAGATCTTGGAGATTCTACAAGCTCTTGGAAATAAAAATGATGGGAATCCTTTGGTAGACGAGGGGGTGTCACAAAACACTCTAGTTCACCCGACAGGTGCTGCTCCACACCTTCACCCTAATTATCAAGAAGGGAAGACACAACAATTTCCACTTTATGGTTTGCCGCCAGGCTATACCCCACCCATAGACACTCATCTCCCCAACAACAATCCATTGGTTGTGGCTACAAATCCACAAACTAGTATCAGTGAATTCCCTCAAGTGCAACCTTCACCCCTTACTTCGGAATTTCCTGGCACTTCACCGCAAGGAAAAATTACTGAAGCTACGCCGGTGATGTTAAACATACATCACGAAGCTCGACCGCTCGAGAACAATCAATCCCAAGAAAAATGGCAAGCCTTGGAAGAACGCTTGAGAGTTATCGAAGGGGGAAACAATTATGGATTTGATGCTTCAAACCTATGCCTCGTTTCAAATGTTATAATACCACCGAAATTCAAATTGCCTGAATTTGACAAATACAAGGGAACAACAACATGCCCCAAGAACCATCTTATTATGTATTGTCGAAAAATGGGTTTTTGCGCCCATGACGAAAAACTACTAATCCACTTTTTTCAAGATAGTTTGACAGGAGCCTCCCTGAGTTGGTATATGCACCTTGAACGAGCTCATATCAGCTCTTGGAAAGATTTGGTGGATGCCTTTTTGAAACAATACAAATATAATTTCGACATGGCTCCTGATAGAATGCAGTTGCAAAATATGACAAAACGAGACAATGAAACATTCAAGGAATATGCCCAACGATGGAGGGAGTTAGCTTCCCAGGTTGAGCCACCCCTATCTGAAAAAGAAATGGTGACTATGTTCATAAACACTCTTCAACCTCCGTTTTATGACAAAATGATAGGAAGTGTTTCATCAAATTTTTCAGATCTCGTCATCATAGGTGAAAGAGTAGAAATGGGATTGAAAAGCGGAAAGATTGTTTCTGGCTATACCGGATTAAATAACACAAAAAAATTGCCCGCAGGTACGAATAAGAAAAAGGAAGAAGAAAGCCATTTTGTGGCGTCAAACACAACTAATCCTTCTTTTGTGCATCGCCCCTACGCCGCTGCAAATTCACAAAGCTCAGGTACCCTAAGTCAACACTTACAAAGGAATCAAGATTCACATGAAAATCATGGAAAAAACTATCGTGGGAAGAAGTTTGTACATTTTGACCCAATCCCTATGACTTATGCAGAGTTGTTACCACATCTGGTTAGCAATTCTATGGTTGCACTATGTCCAGGGAAACCTATACAACCACCCTACCCTAAAGGATATGACTCGAACGCTACATGTGATTACCACTCTGGGCTGTAGGGCACTCTACTGAAAATTGCCTAGCTTTAAAATTTAAGGTGCATGATTTGCTTAAAGCTGGATGGTCGAATTTTAAAGAAAATGAGCCTAGCGTGAGAAATAATCCCCTACCGGTTCATGGTGGGCCAATAGTGAATGCAATCGAAGAAAATCACCAATTAATAAAGGAGGTTGAGAAAATTAAGACGCCGATGAAACTGATTTTTGATCAGCTATGTAAATTTGGATTAATCCAGGGAAATGCCAATGGGAAATCAAGATGCAATTTCCACCTCAATGAAGATCATTCCATAGAAGAATGCAAGGAATTCAAAAATGAACTTCGAAAATTGATAAACATAGGCACCATTCAAATAGGTCGTTGGGAAAAGAATGACGGTATGATTGCAACCCAATCAGAAGAAAAACTTGGCATAACCATCCCAAAGCCATTGGTCATTCATTTCACTAAGGAGGAAAGTGTGAACGCCCCTGGTGATCTGAGGACCTTAATAGTTCAGATACCAAGCCCTTTTCCATATAAAGACAACGAAGCAGTACCTTGGAACTATAATATAGAGGTACATCTAGCTGAGCAGAAGAACAAAGATGTTTCTAGCTCTAAAACCACTGATGTCACGAATATTTCAGTGATAGGAGGAATGACTAAAAGTGGTCGGATATACTCCCCAGAAAAATCACAAAGAGAAATGATATTGGCGTTTGAGAAGCCATACACAGATAAAGGGAAAAAGAAAGTAATTGAAAAAGTCAAAAAGGAGAAAATAGAAAATGAGAAAGAGGTTTCTAATGAAGAAGCTCGAGAATTTCTCAAAATCATCCAACAAAGTGAATACAAAATAGTCGACCAACTCAACCATACTCCCACAAGGATTTCATTGTTATCCCTCTTGATGAATTCTGAATCCCACCGGAAGCTATTGATGAAAATACTAAACGAGGCTCACGTCACTCACGACATCACTTTGGACAAATTTGGAGGCATCATAAATAACATCACTGCCAACAATCACCTAACTTTCACAGATGACGAGTTGCCGACCGAAGGAAGAGGGCATAATAAAGCACTACACATATCCGTAATGTGCCTCGACCATATAATATCAAGAGTCCTCATTGACAATGGCTCATCGCTGAATGTCATATCAAAATCAACATTAGCAAAACTACCTTGTGATGGTACGTCTATGAGACCATGTCCCATGGTTGTTAGAGCTTTCGATGGGAGTCGCAGAGAAGTAATGGGGGAAATTGAACTCCCAATTCAAATAGGCCCAGTCACATTTGAAATCACGTTTCAAGTGATGGATATTGTACCCGCCTATAGTTGTTTATTAGGAAGACCATGGATACATTATGCCGGTGTAGTGCCATCAACCTTACATCAAAAGCTGAAGTACATGGTAAATGATCAATTGGTAATCGTGTCTGGAGAAGAAGACTTGTTGGTGAGTAAGTTGTCCACCACGCCTTATGTTGAGACAGCAGAAAAAGCTCTAGAAACTGCCTTCCAAACACTAGAAATTGTGGACACTGCTTATGTCGAGACGACACCTATAGAACCACATATGTCAAACACGGCTATTATGGTGGCCAAGTTCATGTTGAGCAGAGGACAACAGTCCATGGCACGGCCTGGGGAAGGATGAAGAGGGGCTTAAAGAACCGGTGGAACTTCCATAGAATAGAGATAAGTGGGGTTTAGGCTATAAACCAACCAGGGCTGACAAATGGAGATTAGTCAAAGAGAAAAGAGAAAAAAGATTAGCTCGAATTGAAAATCGAGAACCAAGAATTGAAAGGATTCCCATCTGTGACATCCGACAGAATTTCCAAAGTGCAAGACCAACAAGTGAGATCCATATTGCAGCAGCTGAAGATGACATGTTTGATGGGGAGGCTAATTGGATTCGTCCGTGTGGTGCAGGAGCAGAAGTCAGGAATTGGAGAATAGTCAAGTCACCTATAATATTTAATGCAATTCCCATGCAATTCTAAAAGCATTATTACTGTTACTGAGACCTTAAGATGCTTCATTATATTTTGGATGGACACAATGTTGTTTTCTCAATACTTTGAATTTCAATAAATGCATTCTCATTTTGTTTTCTTATCGTTCTTTCTTACCACTTTCATTTTTTAATATACATTCGCCATTTTTCTTCTTCTTTTTTCTCTCTCCTTCTCCTTATCCTAGCCTTGAATCCTGCAGATTTGGGAATAGTTCATTCACAGACGAATGTACTAAGATCTCACAACATAATCTTAACCATCTTGTTAGTCAGACAGAAAAAGATAATGAAGAAGATTATGAACCCCCTCTAGATTTGTTAAGAGCGGTAGAACGGGAAACCAAGGGTATCGTGCCCTTTGAGGAATCGATAGAAATTGTTAATCTAGGGACGGAAGAAGGAAGAAAAGAAATTAAGGTTGGCACCATCTTAAGGAAAGAAGTATATCACAAATTAATCCAACTCCTACATGAATACAAAGATGTTTTTGCCTGGTCATATCAGGATATGCCTGGATTGGATACTAGCATAATGGAACACAAATTGCCCTTAAAACTCGAGTTTTCTCCAGTCAAACAAAAATTAAGGCTAATGAAGCCCGATATGTCATTAAAAATCAGGGAAGAAGTACAAAAACAATTTGACGCAGGATTCCTCGCCGTGGCAAATTATCCTCAATGGATAGCCAATATTGTACCAGTGCCAAAAAAGGATGGCAAAGTATGAATGTGTGTCGATTATAGGGACCTTAATAAAGCCAGTCCTAAAGACGATTTCCCGTTACCTCACATCGATATTTTGGTTGATAATACAGCTCGTCATTCACTCTTTTCCTTTATGGATGGTTTCTCTGGGTATAATCAAATTAAGATGGCAACTGAAGATAGGGAAAAAACGACTTTCATCACTCCTTGGGGAACATTTTGTTACAAAGTAATGCCTTTTGGTCTGAAGAACGCTGGGGCAACCTACCAAAGAGCAATGGTAACCCTATTCCATGACATGATACATAAAGAGGTCGAAGTTTATGTAGAAGATATGATTGCTAAGTCACAAACAGAAGAAGAACATATTATTGATCTAAAGAAACTCTTCGAAAGACTTAGAAAGTTTAAGCTAAAGCTCAACCCTTCCAAATGCACTTTTGGTGTGACATCGGGCAAAGTATTGGGATTTGTGGTTAGTCAGAGGGGAATAGAGGTTGATCCCGATAAGATTCGAGCCATTGCAGAAATGCCTCCCCCGAGTACAGAAAAAGAAGTTCGCGGTTTTCTTGGTAGACTAAATTATATTTCAAGATTTATAACACAACTAACTGCTACTTGTGAACCGATATTTAAACTTTTACGGAAAAATCAACCAGTTGTGTGGAACGAAGAATGTCAAAATGCATTCGAAAAAATCCGACAATATTTACAAAAGCCTCCAGTTCTTATCCCACCAGTTCTGGGCCGACCCTTGATTATGTATCTTACAGTCCTCGACGGGGCCATGGGGTGCGTACTAGGACAACATGATGAAACAGGAAAAAAAGAGCATGCCATTTACTATTTAAGTAAAAAATTTACAGATGTTGAAACAAGATATACGATGTTAGAACGTACTTGTTGTGCCTTAGCATGGGCGGCTCATCGCTTGAGGCAATACATGCTTTGCCATACAACTTATTTGATAGCCAAAATGGATCCAATCAAGTACATTTTTGAAAAGCCTGCTCTCACAGGGCGAATAGCTCGATGGCAGGTGATGTTATCAGAATATGATATTACCTATGTTACTCAAAAAGCCATCAAAGGAAGTGCCCTAGCAGATTATCTAGCTAATCAACCTGTGGATGATTATAAATCAATGCAATGCGAATTCCTAGACGAAAGCATCATGGTTTTGTCTGAAGAAAATGATGATGGAAAATGGACCTTGCTGTTTGATGGGGCCTCAAACATAATGGGGCATGGCATTGGGGTTGTTTTAATATCTCCCAAAAAAAGGTTCATACCTATCACAGCGCGATTGTGTTTTGATTGTACCAATAATATGGCGGAATATGAAGCTTGCGCCATGGGAATTCTAGCGGCTTTGGAATCAAAAGCGAAAGTTCTAGAAGTATATGGAGATTCAGCCTTAGTCATTAATCAGCTTAACCAAGAATGGGAAACTCGAGCTAAGAAGCTAATACCTTATTTTACCTACATAAAAGAATTGTCCTTAGAATTTGACAAAATCACATTTCACCATGTCCCTCGAGAAGACAATCAATTGGCTGATGCTCTGGCTACTTTATCATCTATGTTCCAGATAAATAGAAACGATGAAATCCCATCAATTAAAATGGAGAGTCGAGAGTATCCAGCCTATTGCCATGTAATGGAAGAAGAAACGGAAGGAAAACCGTGGTATCACGACATCAAACATTATCTTATAAATAAAGAATATCCTCCCGGAGTATCGGAGAATGAGAAAAGAACTCTAAGACGGTTAGCCGCGAGCTTTTTTGTGAACGAAAATATTTTGTATAAGAGAAATCACGATATGGTACTCCTCAGATGTGTTGATGTCAATGAGGCGAAAGAAATTCTACAAGATATCCACGATGGATCTTATGGGGTCCATATGAATGGACACGCCATGTCTAGAAAGATTCTCCGGGCTGGATATTATTGGCTCACCCTAGAAAAAGATTGTTTTAATTATGTAAAGAAGTGTCATAAATGTCAAATATATGCTGATAATATCCACGCCCCACCAGTGCCCCTAAACACCCTTTCAGCGCCTTGGCCGTTCTCAATGTGGGGCATAGACGTCATTGGAATGATCGAACCGAAAGCATCAAATGGACATCGCTTCATCTTGGTGGCAATTGATTACTTTACCAAATGGGTAGAGGCCGCTTCATATGCCAATGTAACCAAAAATGTGGTAGTCAAATTTATAAAAAGGGAATTAATATGTCATTATGGTCTACCAAGCAAGATCATTACTGACAATGCCACAAATCTAAATAACAAAATGATGGATGAATTGTGTGTCACCTTTAAAATTCAACACCACAACTCGTCCCCATATAGACCAAAAATGAATGGCGCAGTCGAAGCAGCAAATAAAAGCATCAAAAGAATTATTCAGAAAATGGTTATAACGTACAAAGATTGGCATGAGATGTTGCCATTTGCGCTACACGGGTATCGTACTTCGGTACGCACTTCAACTGGGGCAACCCCTTTTTCCTTAGTATATGGGATGGAGGCTGTGCTACCTATTGAAGTAGAAATCCCCTCGCTAAGAGTATTAATGGAAGCTAAACTAGAGGAGTCAGAGTGGGTACAAACACGTTTTGATCAGCTGAATTTGATTGAAGAAAAAAGGTTGGCGGCCTTATGCCATGGGCAATTATACCAGAAAAGATTGAAAAAAGTGTATGAGAAAAAAATACGTCCTCGAGAATTCCAGGAAGGAGACCTGGTACTAAAAAAGATCTTGTCTATTCAAAAGGATTATCGTGGGAAATGGACTCCTAACTATGAGGGCCCATACATTGTGAAAAAAGCTTTCTCAGGTGGAGCTTTGATCCTTACGAATATGGATGGAAAAGATTTAGCTCTTCTTGTAAACTCAGACGCCGTAAAAAAGTATTATGCTTAAACAATGAATACCTGCTAGGTTGAAAACCTGAAAAGGCAACCTAGGTAAAAAGAGGGTACAAAAAATATACTCGCTAGATTGAAAACCCGAAAGGGCGATCTAGGCAAAAACTAGGGTAAAAAAAAAACAAACAAAAAAACAAACAAAAAAAAAACAAAAAAAAACAAAAAAAAACAAAAAAGAAGAACCCGCTAGGTTGAAAATCGGGCAACCTAGGCAAAAGTTAGGGTACACAAAATATCTGTTGGGTTGAAAACCCAAAAGGGCGGCCCAAGAGAAGAAGAAAATTAACGACAAAGAATATGTACTTGAAATGACAATACCAACAATATGGATCATATTATGGCACGAGAAGTTAGTACAATCTACTTTTGAATTACTAGTAACCAAGTCGGGTCTTCTACCCATTTCTTTTGTTTTATCGTATGTATATATATGTATATATATTTTCTTTCAATATATTGATATATACCGTTGTCACATTTATAATTTAACCTTTTTTTTTTAATGTACTTATGATTATCATGTATTGGAAAGTAAAACATTACCATACCTCAATATAATGAAATCGGATATAACTTCAGACCACACTATTAATTCTTAAAAA
>JBBPBT010000564.1:901074-912264 GCA_037974875.1 Cicer bijugum | reverse complement strand
AAAAAAAAAAAAAAAAAAAAAAAAAAGACAAAAACAAAAACAAAAAGAGGAAAGAACGAAAGAAAAGGAAAAATAGAAGAGGACAAAGATCAAAGATATCACGTTCAAGAAAAGGGTATAAGTGCTTTTTCTCATTCATGATTTGAATGGTCGTGTCCAATAAAAATATTGATAAAAACCGACATATTCATTCATTCATTCACTCATTCATGACATTTTTATAAATTTAAAGCCGAGAAAACGACCCGCATGTTGAAGCCGGGAAAACGACTCGCACACAAAGCCGAGAAAACGACTCGCATACCAAAGCCGAGAAAACGACCCGCATGTTAAAGCTGGGAAAACGACTCGCACCCAAGACATTTATAAAGCCGAGAAAACGACCCGCATGTTAAAGCCGGGAAAACGACTCGCACCCAAAGCCGAGAAAACGACCCGTATGTTAAAACCGGGAAAACAACTCGCACCCAAAGCCGAGAAAACGACCCGCATCTTAAAGCCGGGAAAACGACTCGCACCCAAACTGGAAAATAACTTACGTTGTTCTCCAACAAACCTCTATTTTTTGGACAAAATTAGTGTCGTTATCTTTACTTTTCTTTTACTCTCAAGTAAAATCAAAACAAAGAGGGGCAGCTGTAGACACCTAATTTTGTCCGCCACTTTTAAAGTTTTATGAAATATAATAGATATATAATTAAAAAAAATAATAAATAATAATAAAAAAATAAAAGAAATAATAAAAATAAACAATTAGGCTGTTGACACCTAATTTTGTCCGATTTTTATTTTTTCACTTTTTATTAAAAAAAAGGAAATAATAATAATAATAATAATAATAATAATAATGACAATAATAATAAATATATAAAGAAATACAAAAATAAAAATAAATAATTAGAAATATAAGCTCTAAACAATCACAAGTGTTTTCGATTCTGGTTTGCCTCTAATTCTTGTTCCGACTCTTTTCTAAAAAAAAAATAATAAGAAATAAAAATAAAGGAAATTGAAAAGAAACGAATTGATTGTCATAAAAATCGATGCAATGATGATCAAAATAAATGAAAAAAAAACATAAAAGAAATTGATTGATAGTCATAAAATCAAAATAATGGTGATCAATTGAATAGAAAAGAAAGCGAAGAATGAATCAATGGCAATAAGAATCAGTATAATTGTGGCCAATTAAAAGAAAAAGAAAACCGAAAAAATAGATTAATGGTAATCAATTGACAATTATTCTCTTGTCTTTTGCAATCTACACCCAAAAGTCTATAAATAGTCTCCCACAAGAGGGCAAAAGAGAGCACAATTGGAAACACAAACTGAGAGCACAAAAAAAATAGAGAGATTAGTTAGCAAAAGAGAAGGAGAGAATCTGATCTTGAAGTAATCAGTCTAGTAAGGTACCATTTTCTTATTCTTTTCTCTAGTCTGCTTATTAGTTTTTTTATTTTTATTTTTACATCCTTTTTTTAATATATATATATTTTCTCTTTCAATTTTTTTTTGTTGATTATAGAAATAAACTCATATGTTAAGTTTTCATTTTATTTTTTTAATCGTTTAATCCTAAAAATTGTCTTCTTTGTAATATAAAATAATAAAAAATATAATTAGTTGATATCTATGGATCAAGAAAAAAAATTTTATCATACTGTAATTTAATAAAAAAATTCATAACACGTCTTTATCAAATAAAAAATTTAAAACGGATAAATGTTTTTACCCTTAAGATTAGAACTAATGGTTGTTGCCGCCGGATGAAATTCATCCTCGCTCGCTACACCATATTATTTACTTTCAATCATTTGTGGCCTTTGTGTCGCGACAGATCCTACAACGTACGAGCGAATCATTTAACAGATTATTTCACTATCGTGTCCATTTGTCTCGTTCACAAACCGCCACGTTACGAAATTATTTTTTTTTCTTAAAAAAATTAATTTCTTTTTTACATTAAAACAAACAAATATTATTATTATTATTATTATATTTATCATCATTATTATATATTTATTACATTTTTATTTTTTTTAATACGTATATAAATAAAAATAATAATAAAATCGGTCAACACACAAATATTTTCTACCCAAGAACTACGTGAGTTTTGATTTCCCTATTGCACCCAGGGATACGTAGGAGCAAGGTCGTCCCTTGTCAAACCAAATTAATAAAAAATTATTTTTTTCTTTCTTCTATTAATGTGAATAATTTATTTTTTTACTATTCTTTTTGGGGGTTAAAAATATATAAACAAATAAATAATTTGTATACAATTAATTAGGGGGTAACCGTTTTAACGGACGTTATAGGGTGGAAATACTTCCCTATTCGTAATCGACTCCCGAATCCGAATTTCTGGTTCGAAAATTATTATTTTAGGTTTTATCCAATTTTTCCTTTAATAAAAATAAAATTGGTGGCGACTCTTTTTTCTTTCGCGGACAAACCGGACACGACACACACTAAATCCCAAAATAACATTTATAATAATTTATACTAAATTATTTGAAGAAAACTTGCAGCGGATAAAGAAAATTTGTTAAAGAGAATAAAAACTTTAATATCTAATTTAGGATATCACGTTTCTCTAAATACACATGTAACAATTCAACTTTGCTCCTCAATTAAAATAGTGCAATATCAACGAACTTGATTTAACTAGAATTTCTTGATTGAATTCCCAAGACTTGCTCGTACTAAGTTTTCATATAAAAAGTCATTTGTAACAACATAAGTAAAATACACATTACAACTCTTAATATCCAGTATCATATATCCGAGCAGAGTTTCTCCCAAACTTGAACTTCAAGACTGATTAACTTGTAATAACTGTGATTTCGCAAACGCATGGCCAAGCCAGTCAAACACAAACAACAAAGGAGGTGAGTTTTGAAATCATGTTGATATTATAAAATAAATAAGAGGAACACACAATTAATCATCAATAAACCGTATAATTACACAAACATTCTTCAAGGAAAAAACATCACATTATATACTCAAAATCAAGGAAAATCAATACACTTCACAGTAATATCAAATCATCACAGAAATCATTATCACACACAATACATATTAATCACAACAAAATAATCACAAGAAAATGCAATGCATGCTTGAGCTTAGACTCTACTTCCCAATATGGTACCATTCTAACTCTAAAGTACTTAGTTAGGAGGCTTGATATTATACGACCATCCCGGTGGACGGACAATTCAACGCGAGACACATATACGTGACGGTCGAGGTAAACGTGTGTTTTGTGGTAGCTCCCGAAATTTAGAGTGCTACCTCTAAGTCGCCTAGGAATTCCCCACCTGAATACCTCCAAGGTCTAACAATCTTGCCTTAAGGCTCAACAGTAGACCGCCACGATCAGACTCATTCAGTTGTACTTCCCCAGAATCACTAGGCTTCTCAGGCCCTACCTATATGATGACAAAATAATCTTCACTTCAAAAATTCTCAATATATTTTCTCCCCTCGTTAGCTTAGACTACTCCATTATGAGCATCATTTTTAGGGATCATCACTATCCCATCAACCATGGGATACTTCAATATTCTCATCACAATTTTATAACATCATTAATCATACATAATCATAATCATCATATATACTCATCACAATTTCATAACATCACTATCATCAATCAAACATCATCATTATCATCACATAAACATGTCATACAATGCATCCATCTTTTATTATCACATCACATAAATTCGTCTAATCAAACATACGCACATGATTTCATTCAACATCCAACATCACAACAATATCAAATATCAAATACGACACAATTATTCAAAATAAATCAATCAACATCTTATAAACATTTCTATTTAACAGCTTAATCTGACAATCCTAATATTTTCACATTAATTAATTTATCTCTCAAAGGGCTACTGTTATACATTGCGAGTCCTAGATGAATTGTTGGGAAATATAGTTTTCCCGTTCATCTCACAATATATTATACTCATGAATTCAAACGCTCTCTCACCCTTTACCTTATTTAGACGCTTTCTCAAACACATAAATCAATGGAAATTTTCAACATCAATTGTAGATCGACAACGTACAGCAAGCGAATCCGAATAAACGACGAATTCACAAAATGGTTGAGACTTGGTTGATAAATTATGTTGAGCTTAAAAATAAATTTAAAATAATTAATAATAATTTTAGGAACAAAAATGGAGTCAAAAAGACTAGAAAAAACTGCAGAAAAAGTCTCACTGACTCGTTAGAGCGCGAAATGGTCCGACGTCAACTTCACCAAAAAAAATACAAATGAGTAGTACTTCTTGAAGGTTTCGATGAGAGGAATCCAAAAATGATACCAGTTTTTTGAGACGAAAAATGTGGTGATCCGAATCGGTCAAAAACAGCTCACCCAAGGAAATAAACGTAGCTATTTCTCATTAAACGGAGTCACGATCGTTAAAAGTGATGCCAAAAATGGATTCAGTGACCGACTTTATGTGCGATAGAGGTTGAGATTGTTTCAAAACGGCAAGGAATTGGTGGGGTTGAATTTTAGAGAAAAAAAAGGTTTCGTTTGAGGATACGCCTAAAGAAGAAAAAGTCTTTTAGTGCAGATGGAAGGGTTGAAGTAGCAGATGTACATGTGCAGAAGTAAAATAGGCTGTAAGGTCCAACACAAGGGAGTCTAGTATGTGTGTGATGCAAGAATGGAGGTGTAATGAGAAATTCGCAAGTGTAGGAAAGAAAAGTTCAACAAGTAATAGCCCAAATTAATAAGCATAAGTAGAAAATAGGGGTGTAAACAATCGTTCGGCACAAAATTCATTTTTTATTTTTTTTGTATTTCTAAAAGCCCTTAATAACTAAATAGTTTATTTTACTTTTCTATAAACTTTTCGCCAAAATACTCATTTTAACACAATATTATCTATCCTTAACATAGATAAATATAATTTTAACCAAAACTCTCATATTCAAAATAATAACTACGATTATTACTATAACATCTTTCAGAATAATCAAATAAAAAAATACATCATCTTTATAGAATCGTCGAAATGATAGAATAAATAAATATAACATCAACAATTTATATTACTTACTAATTAAAAATAAATATGTGCAACTATATAAAAATAAAGAAAATCAATATTAAAATTACTAATATATCAAGATAATTATTTGTAAAATAAATAATTAAAATAACATAAATTTATAAATAATTAAATATAATTATGTGTACACTTAACATCAGTCAAACATACAAGAAAATATCACATTAACTGCAACGCAGTGAAATACTATTATTTATAGAAAAATATATAAAATAATAAAATATAATATTTTTTTATTTATATCACTTATTTAGTCAAATATATACAAAATTAGTGTATCATAGAGAGCTCCCATATAACGAGAGTTAGTCACAAGATTTATTCACATATATTCTAAAATAGTTTTAACACCAAATTAATTATCTAAAATCCTATTTCATTAAGAAAATTAATTTGGGGTGTTACACGTGGTAGCTCCCAACATTTGAAGTGCTACCTCCAAGTCACTTAACAATTCTTCACCCGAATACTTCCAAGGTATAACAGTCTTACCTTAAGGCTCGACAGCAGACCGCCACAATCAGGCTCATTCATTTGTACTTCCCCGAAATCACTAGGCTTGTCATGCCCTACCTTTATTATGACAAAATAATATTCATTTAACAAATTCTCAATATTTATTTTCTCCCCTCATTGGATTATGATATTTCATTAAGACCATCATCTCAAACACAAATTGGAATCACAATTATTTCACCAACTACGGGGTTACTTCAGTATTCTCATCACAACATCACTATCATTAATCATATCTCATCACATAAATTCATCACAAATTTATAGCATCACTATCATCAATCCTACATCATCACATAGGTTCCTCATAAATTTAAAACATCATTATTATTAATTATACATCATCACAATCACATAACTTATTAAAATGAACTCACTTTGTATTATCACATCACATAAAGTCGTCTAATCAAACATATACATAAAATTCATTCGACATTCAATATCACAATAATATCAAATATCTCACATTTAATAAAAATAAATCAAACATCACAATAATATCAAATACCACACATTTAACGAAGTTAAATCAATCAACACCTTATAAATATTTCTATTCCATATTTTAATCTCACAATTCTCATATTTTTACATTAATCAAATTTATCACTCAAAGGGCTATTGCCATACGTAGCGAGCTCCGAATGAATTGTTGGGAAATACGGTTTTCCCGTTCATCTCACATTATATTATACTCATGAATTCAAACGCTCTCTCATTCCTTACCTTATTTCGACACTTTTAGACATGAATACGATTCCATGAGTAAACAATCTTTGTTCTTTGACTCTTTTTCCTTCAATACATCTAACTCGACAGTTTATGGGTATACTTCAAAATAAATTATAAAAAGATACAAAAAAACCTAAATTCGAAATTCGGTCAAGGAACATTACCGTAAATTAGAAAACCAATCAGTGGATAATATAGCCACTTTTCACATGGTCGTTATAACACCCCGTTTTTCAAAGCGAGGGTATATTTTTTTTTTCAAAAGAATTAAGATAAAACAGAGAAATAAATAAGGTAACACCTTTGGAGAAATAATTAAGTCATTATAATTTACAAGCAGCGGAAAAAGTTCTCCAAATATGAATTCAAAATATTTACATAACAAAAGTGGTACAGTCTTCCAATTTAAAAATAAAAACAAACCAAGAGAAAGACATATGTTCCCTCTGTGTCAACCTGGTCTGATCATTCTACAAAACAACTAAACACCCTGAGTGATCTCCATGAGCCCCGTGAGATCCTCCTAACGTAGCTCCAATTAAGCATTCCCATCTACATTCCCATCCGTATGGTACGAACCGGTAGGATCATCCTGGCTCTCATCTGAGGGCAAAGCCCAAATTTCCATAATAGTTGTAAAGGGTCACCAACCGAAATTAACAGTTAACACATAACATTTATGTTTTTAAATGCATAAAATATCCTCTCAACTAAGCATGCACCTTAAAAAGATTTTCCATATGCTAAAAGTTCATATAATGCTTGCCAAATGTAAATGAAATCAAATAAAGTTCTCAATCCATCAAGTGATATATAACTAACCAAAACATTGATAAATCAATTGTACAATCAATTATCAAACTCAAAATAAGATTTTCCACTGAGCCAATCGATTGGGCAAATCGATTTCATGAAAGTTTTTAGTGAAAATTGAACTCTGGACTTACATCAATCGATTGGAGAAATCAATTTCGTGAAAGACTGAGCCCCTGTGTTGAAGCCAATCGATTGGGCAAATCGATTTCGTAAAAGACAGAGCCCTTGTATTGAAGCCAATCGGTTGGGCAAATCGAATTCGTGAAAGACTGAGCCTCTGTGTTGAAGCCAATCGATTGGGCAAATCGATTTCGTGAAACACAGAGCCCCTGTATTGAAGCCAATCGATTGGGCAAATCGATTTCGTGAAAGACAGGGCCCCTGTAATGAATCCAATCGATTTGCTAAATCGATTTCTTTAGTGGTTTTGAAAAAACACATTACTAAATCGATTGGGTAAATCGATTCCCCTGTAAATTCTTCCAAAAATACATAAACTAACTCAATCATATTCAAACACAACTCCAAATCTTAACACTTAGCAATTTCCACACAAACACGACGACAATTGGGTTTCGAAATAGTTTTACCATCCATCACACTTACAAACGATAATCAATATGTAGCACTTACCAAATTCAACACAATTACAATTACATATCAGGTTCAAAACACTCAGTCATAAACTTGAAACAAACACACTACACACAACCTGTTCCAAAACATAGCACTTAGTAATATCATCACAGTCATAAATTTGAATCAAACACGACTCGTGTGTCAAGCACCCTAATGCAATGCGTATATGCCAAAATGCAAGGACTCGGAATTCCAAACCAAAACCCTCCTCGAAGGGCCGTACATCATAATTGTACCGCCTATCATAGGCCAAAGTACCAATTACCGAGGTGCCACCTATCACGGGTCAGCACGATTTACTGAAAAACGTAAATCGTAAATGTACCACGTATCACGGGTCAGTACTGTTTACCGAGGTGCCACCTATCACGGGTCGGCATGACTTACCAAAAGAAAAGCGTAAGTCGTAAGTGTACCGCCTATCATAGGCCAAAGTACTACTTACCAACGTGCCACGTATCACGTGTCAGCTCAACTTACCAAAAAGTAAATCGTAAACGTACCACCTATCACGGGTCAGTACTGTTTACCGAGGTGCCACCTATCACGGTTCAACACAATTTACCAAAATGAAATGCATGAGCATACACTGACTCAATCCACAACGATCGTTAAGTAAATGCAGATATTAAAAGATTCCCCATTTTTAATACTCATTTACTTAACTGATTTTCACACCAAACATTAAGCAAACAGACATATTAAGAGATTCCCCATTCTTAATATACTTTTGACTTAAACGATTTCCACAACAAAACATTCAGTAAACAAGACATTAAGAGATTCCCCATTCTTAATACTCATTTAACTAAAATGATTTTTAAAAACAAACATTAAGTAAACAAGACATTAAGAGATTCCCCATTCTTAATTCTCATTTAACTTAAACGATTTTCCAAAACAAACATTAAGTAACCAAGTCATTAAGAGATTCCCCATTCTTAACGCCCAGTTAACTTAAACGATTTTCAAAACAACATTAAGTAACCAAGACATTAAGAGATTCCCCATTCTTAATGACCAGTTAACTTAAACGATTTTCAAAACAACATTAAGTAACCAAGACATTAAGAGATTCCCCATTCTTAACGCCCAGTTAACTTAAACGATTTTCAAAACAACATTAAGTTACCAAGACATTAAGAGATTCCCCATTCTTAACGCCCAGTTAACTTAAACGATTTTCAAAACAACATTAAGTAAACGAGACATTAAGAGATTCCCCATTCTTAATTCTCATTTAACTTAAACGATTTTCCAAAACAAACATTAAGTAAACAAGACATTAAGAGATTCCCCATTCTTAATACTCATTTAACTTAAACGATTTTCACAAACACACATTAAGTAAACAAGACATTAAGAGATTCCCCAATCTTAATACTCATTTAACTTAATGGTTTTCAAATTCCACACAAAACTAACTCAAACATATTATCCAATTCAACCCACAATTCCCACCCAAAACACATCAAATCATTTCTCCACCAAAATCGTTTTCACGACAACATTAAGTAAATAAGTCATTAAGAGATTCCCCATTCTTAATACTCATTTAACTTAAACGATTTTCACAAACTCACATTAAGTAAACCAGACATTAAAAGATTCCCCATTCTTAATACTCGTTTAACTTAATGGTTTTCAAATTCCACACAAAACAAACTCAAACATACTTTCACATTCAATCCATAATTCACACCAAATCATTTTTCCCCGCAAACCACACAAAACACATCTCAAATTCTATAATTATCAATTATGAACACGTCGATTACGACGACACAAATCAACACAATCCACCACTCAAACACACAAGTTTCATTTACTCAAAATCATACATAAATGAGTTTAAATTCATTTTCCATGAAACATTACTCTAACCCTAACAAAATCTTTTCCACACAACCACATATAAGTCCCTAGATGCAAACTAAAAGTTTCGAAGGAGCCCTTACCTTCACATTAGCTTTCACGTGCGATTATAGTATCGTGAGTAAGTCCGATAAAATCTCTGTTCGCAACGTTACTTCCAAAGTTGGTCTACTAGCACCGTAGCACGGAGGTGAGCAACCTTCCCTTCTATCACTTCTTGAAAGGAGGCATAGATCTAGACGAAACTGGAAGGTTTGTGTTTGAATTCCTAACACCGTTTTTCTTTGTTTTTGAATCAACGAGGAAGAGTGGAGTTGAGAAATCCTTGTCCTATCACCCACCCAGCCTTGGGTTTCTATTCTTGAGCTTAAAGGAAGCAAATAAAGCAAAAATGAATGAAGATGGAGGAAGGAGAAATAAGTTTTGCGCGAGGCAGAGGAAGAAGATGAACTTCGTTTTTTCTTTCTTTTCTTTTTCCTTTCTCTCTTTTTCCTTCCTCTCTATTTATTTTCCTCCTATTTCCTTCCTTTCCTTTTCTTTATATATATATATATATATATATTAATTATAATTAACAAATATCTCAAAATCTTTATATATTTATTAAATTACCCTTTCACCCATAACGCTTTAAACTCTTCGTAAAAGATTCACTGCTGTTAATTTAATTTATTTATCGACGAGTAATTCTAATCGGCATCAAAATATCTTCTTGGTCATATAAACTCCAAAATATTAATAACTTTGGCTAAAAAGCCTCCGAGTTCAACACCAAAATACACTAAAATACATAAAGTGTAATTTAATATTATGGGTCTTACAGTCGTTTGGTGTTGGTTTCACACAAATCGGATTTACGGTGAAGGAGAACGATGCAAAATAACGAATTCTACAACTAGAGAAGTCGAACATTTTAGATAGAAATTGTGGTTGTTAAATATCTAGAAAATTGTGTTTAATTGACTAACTAATTGAGTAAAACAACATACTGAAATTTGGACGAAAACGGATAAATTTTTCCAAAACAGTTATCAATCACCGGTGTCAAACGATAGGTTGTTGTTGTGTTTACTCTTTTGTTCTACGGGTGCTGAAGCTCCTTTTTTGATTTTTTATTTTATTTTATGAACATAATTAGGGTTAACATACGTGGGTCAAACCCATTCGTCCCTTTATTTATTTTATGTTTTACTATTATTATTTTTATTTTGATAAAACAAAATCAATTGTTACTTAATCTTATTTTTAATACTCTTTCAAACATCAATTAACTTTCAAAACATTACTAATATTACATTACTAGAATAATTAAAATAATTAATCTTTTAAAACAATACATATTATTAACAACCCAAACTCTCATATTCAAATTAATCACTATAATTATACTTATTTTTCAAAATACTCATGTTATAATAATACTTTCATTAGAGAATAGTCAAAATTTTAAAATAAATAAATATAACAATAATATTTTATGTTAATTACTAAA
>JBBPBT010000564.1:861355-900732 GCA_037974875.1 Cicer bijugum | reverse complement strand
ACTACGATCTCAAAATAATTATTTATAGAATAAATAATTAAAATAAGATATATTTATAAATAATTAAAATAAGAGATACTTAGAAATGATTAAAATATAAATATGTACACACTTAATATTAGTCAAACATATAAGAAAATATCATATTAATTATGAACTCATATATACACTTAAAATCGTATAAAATCTTATTCTTTAAAATATTACACTAAAATACTATTATTTGTAGAAATATATATAAAATAATAAAATAAAATATTTATTATTTACATCGCTCATTTAATATAATATTTATCAAACTAGCACATAATAGAAAACATGCATATAACTAAAATTAGTCACAAAATTTATCAACAAATATTTAAAAATAATTTTAACATCAAATTAATTATTTAAAATCATATTTAATTAATAAAATAATTTATTATAAAATTTAGTGTATTACAATGTTCCCAATGTTAATGATCCAATTATAATTGTAGGCTTTCCCTAAAAGTGTAAGGTGATATGGATAAGAACGTGTTTATCAATAAATTTGGTAGAAATGTTTTTGATACATTGGTTAAGATAACAACACCAACTCAAGATCTTGAAATAACAACATACATTAAATGTTATTTAATTAACATGAACTGAATATTAATGCAAGAAACACTGCTCTTTAATACAAAAGTATGACAATCTCTTCATTTTCAGACTTCTGGCCATTTTCGTTGTTACCATAAAATTTTTGACCTCCAAGTTAAGTGGGAAAACAATCCATTTGTTCAACATTAACCTAAGAAAGCACAAGCAGTACACCAAATTATATTCGAAGAGTTTCCTTAATGAAAATTAAAGCTAAGCCAAAATGTTGGACAAGAGAGGGTGAGGGAATCATAAGCAATAAACCATATTATATAATTTGTAACCAGTTACTATTAATGAATTCCCTCTGGTAACCTGAAACAGACCAATGTGTTTCTTGGAATATTAGAATTTTCATGTATGGCCGTATATTTTATCAATAAAATTCACCTTGTACTTCACAAAAATAAAGAGACTGCAAACCATTTGACTCTAACAGTACTTGAAAGTCAACAAATGAAAAATGAACAAGTAATTCACTACGCCAAAAATAGCCTTTTATAGCGCTTTTTATAAGCCTTTTACAGCGCTTTTCAAAAAAAAAACGATGTGGAATCGAGCGCTGTAAAAGATACAACAACGCTTTTAAAAAGGCATTGTAAATCATGTAAATATAACGCGCGCTTGTTATGCACCTTTTACAGCGCTTTTTTGAAAAAAGCGCTGTAAAAGGCATACCCATAATTCATAAATTTGGTGTACCTTCTACAGCGCTTTTTATAAAAAGCGTTGTAAAAGGCATACCCATAATTCATAAATTTGGTGTACCTTTTACAGCGCTTTTTCCAAAAAGCGCTGTAAAAGGCATACACATAATTCATAAATTTGGTGTACCTTTTACAACGCTTTTTATAAAAAGCGTTGTAAAAGGCATACCCATAATTCATATATTTGGTGTACCTTTTACAGCGCTTTTTATAAAAATCGCTGTAAAAGGTATACCAATAATTCATATTTCGGTGTACCTTTTACAGCGCTTTTATACAAAAAGCGCTGTAAAATGTCCACCCGATGCACATTTTACAGCGCTTTTTCAAAAAAGCGCTTTAAAATGTGTATTTTTTTTAAAGCCCTTTATGTATTTGAAAAGCGCTTTTTAGCTTTTTATGGCATTTTTTTTATAAAGCGCTGTCTTTTATCTTTTTATCCAAAATTATTTTGAACCAGTTCACACAACCAGAATCGGTAATTTACAATAATTTACAATAAGCAGTATTACCCTGTAACACAACCAGAATTAGTATTACCCTGTAACAGTAATTTACAATAAGCAGTTCACACAATATCATACATATATATTACCCTGTAACACTGTAATTTACAACATAAGTAACTTCATATACATTGAACCTAATTTACAACATATTCATATGCATGTTTATATATTGTCCTATGATCATATACATATAATAACTAAAAAAATATACAAAATATGCACCATATAATATTCAGATCCCTTGCCCAACAGTATGCTATTTCTCAGAAAATCAAATAATTTTCATTTCAAGCACATACTCACACCATTCTTCCTTTTATTCCATCAGATCTTGCTCAGAATATGATGGACTGGAATTGTCAAAGTACTGCAATATAAAAATGGAACATATTAGTATGAAATATATAGATAATTTATATATGAAAATCATATAATCAAAATACCGTACCATTTCTGGGATAATAGTTTTATTCTTGTCAACAATCTCCTTCATGAATATCAATACGTAGTACCCACAGTCGATGTTGTTTGTTTGACGAGGGCACTTTTATTGGGATACATGTAATGTTTTTAGACTTTTGCTTCGACACTGTCGCACCTCTTTGAGATCGAAAAACTTTTAAGGCACTATCGAATGAATAAATGTGATTATTATAGCATGAACAAACACATTATTTATATATATATGTAAGAAATAAATGAATATCACTTAAGTGTCGAACATAGTCTTTATTTCAGAATGATTGTTGTAATTGCCATGCACGGGATCCAAATAGTATATAACTTCAGAGACCGCATTGATTGCAAATAGCACCCCATGTGCCCTACAACAACAAAAAATTGGTTAAGCAAGTTCAACAAATGAAAATAGAAATAAAATAAAATAAAAAATTTTATTACAAAGCAAAAAATTTCAATTAAGTAAATAAATTAAATTCAATAGTGATATGGCAATCCCAGGCAACAGCGCCAAAAACTTGATTGCGTTCCAGCAAGTGTACTGAATCGTTGCAAGTAATAATAAAATGGTAGTACCGAGTGTCGAACTCAAGGATTGCGTTTTACTATTGAATTATATTTGATTACTAAAATTGAACAAAAAGGTTCCCAAGTTGATTGAAATAATTTTTGAAATTAACAACAATAATAAAATTGATCTTTTATAATGACAAAATGTCAAGGATGAGTTTCACTTCAAATCCAACCTTGGTGTATAATTTGATCCTAGTTATTGAATTCCTTTATTGAATTATTACCGAATTCTCTTTATTATTCTTGCCCTAATGTCTTAGTGACCGAACCTTTAATTCCAAAGTAACCCCTAATTCCTTAGTGGATTTAAGATTAGAATTAAGCATTACCGTATAGAAATTCTCTTGTAAATTATTGTTTTGCAACTAATTTAATTGGTTTCATGACCTGCATCTATCCCTAGACTACAAATTCATGAATTTCTCATCTCAAGCATTCGTAAAGTCCACTTCCATTTCAAAATACAAATCGTTGAACATTTTGATGTTGATCAAGCAATAAAAAGCATTAAGCACAGAGATGAGAAAAACAATTCAATAAACTCATTCATATAACTAGAAATCAAATCAGAAAAATAAGGGTTTCGTCTGTTTACACTCATCCCTAACAAATAGGGTTTAGTTACTCATGACAGAGATACAAAAGATAAGGATTAATGAAGAATTACAAGAATGATTCATGGATGATTCTTGATAAAACTGTTTCAATGGCGTTAGAAACGGCCGTCTTTAAGTTTCTATGCTAGGGCACAAGTCTCCCAAGTTCCCAAGAGTCAAAAAGATCCCTAAACAGTAAAAAATTGCGTTTTTATGATTGCTGATGCGCGTCACGCGCACCAGGCGCAGTCTTTTCGCTCCGGGCGCGTACTGACAGTACTGAATGGCTGGAAAGGCGCTCCAGGCGCACAGGGCGCGCTTTAGGCGCACAACATCTGCTCTCTAACGTATTTTGCATTGTTCTCATCTTTTGATTCTTAATTTGGTCCCGGTGTCTTCATGAAAGTTGTAGATATGGATCTTAGCTTTCATTAGGACTTGGATTGACTCCAATTGGACATCTATAACTCCAAATATGGCTGCAATACTCCATATAGGTCATGTTGATTTCTCACCAAAATTCAGCACTGCACTAAAACAAAGTAACAACGCAAAACTACGAAAAATCTCTACTTAATTAAGAAAATAAGAACTAAAACATTTCATTAAATCAAATAACTAAAATCAACAAAATATATTAAATAACTCATTAAATTAACTAATGATTAAAGATAAATAAGACTAAAATCAATAAAAATTATGCATATGATGAAGAGTCATCATCTCCTAAAATACATGTAACATTAAAAAAGTTAAGTTCAATAGCATTTTTAAAATACAATATTAAAAAGTATTCAAGTGATAAAATGGAACATATACGTATTGGTAGCAAATGTTAAAAGGTTTTAATGCTAGTCGAACTTTTTCAGGTAAAATGGAACGTATACGTATTGGTAGCAAATGCTCCATTAGAATATGACAATCATGGGTCTTCAAACCTTTTAACATGAGGTCTTTCATACAAACCAAATTTTTAATGTTCGAAGAGTATCCTTCTAGAACTTTAACTTCGTGTAGAAATTTACATAAAACGGTTTTTTCCTTTCTAGATAGAGTATGACCGGCTGGAGGTAGATATGTGCGATTTCCTTTATTTACTGGAGCCAATTCATTTCTTATTCCCATATCGACCAAGTCCAATCTTTCGTTGATGCCATCTTTAGACTTTCCTGGAACACTGAGTAACGTACCAATAACACTATCAAATACATTTTTTTCAATATGCATCACATCGAGGAAATGTCTTATATATAATGACTTCGAATATGGCAATTCAAAGAAAATTGACTTTTTCTTCCACCCAGTTTTGACTAGCTCTCCCGCAAAAGGTTTGCCAAATTTATTGGTCAAACCTTGTACTTTTTCAAGTATTTGATATCCAGTCGGTGCTAAAGGAGCTTTACCTTCCTCTGATTTTCCATTAAATGCATTTCTCCACCCACGATACTGATGACTATACGTTAAAAATCTACGATGTCCAAGAAACACATTCTTCTTACAATGTTTCAACCGCATCCAATTTGTACTCTCTTAACATATAGGACATGCACACTGACCTTTAATGCTATATCCTGATAAATTACCATATGCTGGAAAATCATTAATTGTGCCGAACAACATAGCCCTCAAATTGAAATATTCTTTCTTATACCCATCATAAACTTCCACACCTGTCTCCCACATACGTTTTAAATCTTCAATTAGAGGAGTCAAGAATATGTCGATATCATTCCCCGGTTGTTTGGGTCCAGAAATTAACAGAGACAACATCATAAACTTACACTTCATACATAACCATGGAGGTAGGTTATATATTAACAAAATCACAGGCCACGTGCTGTGTGAGATGCTTTGAAGACCATGTGGATTCATTCCATCAGTAGAAAGTGCATGTCTTAGATTTCTTGACTCTATCCCGAATTCAGGATACTCGTGATCAATTTTTTCCCATTGTGGGGAATCTGCAGTGTGTCGAAACATTTCATCTCTAATTCTTTCATCTGCATGCCATGTCAAGTGTTTTGAATCTTCTTCACTGCGATACATGCGCCTAAATCTTGGTATTATAGGAAAATACCACACGACTTTTGCTGGAGTAGATTCTTTCTTCTTATATCGAGAGAAATTGCATTTCGGACACACCTTAAGTAGTTCGTATTCATTTTGAAATAAAATGCAATCGTTAGGACACGCATGAATCCTTTCGTAACTCATGCCAATAGAACACAAAATCCGTTTAGCCTCGTAGGTTCGACTGGGAAGTTCATTATCATCTGGCAACATATCTTTTATGAGTGTTAATAATTCTGTAAAGCTTTTATTAGACCATCCATTACTCGCTTTTAAGTTGTACAACTTTAATATCGTCGACAGTCTCGTGAATTTAGTACAACCATTATATAATTCTTTCTCGGCATCACTCAACAAACTTCCAAACATTTTAGGACAATCTCAAAGATCTTCTTCAACTGCTTTTGCAATCTCATCAACTCGGTCCGGCTCATATGTATCTGTATCCAAGTTAGTTGAAGCATATGTCGAACTATTCTCAAAATTAATGTTTCCATTTTTTTTCTCACCATGTCTTATCCAACATCTGTTGTCTGACGTATTTTGCATTTTTCGCGTCTTTAGATTCTGAATTTGGTTCCGGTGTCTTCATGAAAGTTGTAGATATGGATCTTAGCGTTGATTATCATTTTGATTGACTCCAATTGGACATCTAGAACTCCAGATATGGCTGAAATACTCCATATAGGTCATGTTGATTTCTCGCCAAAATTCAGCACTGCACTAAAACAAAGTAACAACGCAAAACTATGAAAAATCTCTACTTAATTAAGCAAATAAGAACAAAAACATTTCATTAAATCAAATAACTAAAATCAACAAAATATATTAAATAACTCATTAAATTAACTAATGATTAAAGATAAATAAGACTAAAATCAATAAAAATTATGCATATGATGAAGAGTCATCATCTCCTAAAATACATGTAACATTAAAAAAGTTAAGTGCAATAGCATTTTTAAAATACAATATTAAAAAGTATTCAAGTTATAAATACAAAGTTCTATTACTTTTTGAACATTTTCGTTATCAACCACTCTATCCTTATTTACACGAGCTTCCTTCCACAAGATATGACGACCCAACGATTGATCGGATTGGGTGTCTTGTCGCTATTCGTTAAGATCGTTATAAAAATACTAGTTAGAAACTATAGTTTATAATACAAATTCCCTCATTATATAAAAGTGATGTTTAATTACTTACAAGTCTTTGCTCTAGACGTGCATATCTCATACGTGATTTTTTGTATGGGTGCGTCGGATTGCTTGCCCTCTCGCGATTTGCCTTACTAATATTCTATATAAAAAAATAGCAATTATGTAAAACACACAAATGCTAATAAAACACACAAATGAATAATAAAACACACAAATGCTAATAAATTAATCACTTATGACAAACGCGGGGTCAGAATGTTTGGAAACAAATGCTTTCCATTCATCATTTGATATATAATGTTGATATATTTTTGGAGGTTTAGCAGTTGTGTTTCCTTCTCTATCTTTTAGATAGAAATTTGAGAGATGCGATCTAAATCCCCGATGGATTTTCCCAACAACTCTCAAAATGTAACTCTTTCGTCCCTCATCAAGGACAAAAGTCGTCTGCAATGAAAAATATTATAAGTAGAGTATTTCAATGAAAAAAATTATAAATGACAAAAGATTGGATCAAAAAATTTACTTGAATGTCATTCCATATTATATCTTTGGCATCCTTCAATGCCTTATCTCTCCAATCGTCAATCGTAATTGGAATATAAATGATCGTCTTCTGATTTTTTACCAATGGTTGTTGAGTTTAAATAAAGTATATATATATAAGATATGCGTGTTATGCATTATGCAAGGTTGTCGAGTATATGTAAAGTATGAATGAAGATGAATAAATAACGTGAGTATAAGTAAATTATGAATGTAAGATGCGCGATTTATGTATGTTATGTATTATGGTTAAATTCTTGTTCAATTCTTTAATTCCCAAATCCTCGTTATATTCTACGCCCCATGATTCAACGGATGATTGAAAACTACTATCGTTTTCGCTTGATGACTCTTTGTACATCTCGTGTGACCCCTTTTTTACAAGGCTAAACAATGTGCATTGTTTATAATGATTATTCTCCTTTTTCTTACACGTCCATATATCTTGAGAACCTATCGAGTTCCCATGCATATATTTTTCAGGTGTCAAAATACCTAAAAATATTTTTTATATTTTTACATATTTAAAACTCAACATTTATTATCATAAAACAACATTTCAAAATGAATAACGAAATTGAATAACATTTATTATCATAAAACAACGAAATTGAATTAGCTTAGAAAGAGTGTAATGTACAACATCAAATAACAACGTTGGAAAATGAATATTCATTACATTGAGAACAAAACAATTAAGGCAGGCGACTACAATGTAGGGATGAGTATGTTTAGCTTTAGTTGGAGGGATAACAAAGGCTAGTCATTCCTGTAATTTAGGACTCTTGTTGGTCATCTTCCAAGAATAATAATTGCCCTAATTATGAACCTCTTAATCTTTTTTTTTTTATCCCTAACTTTGGCATGGACAGCTCTTCCATGTTTTTAATCCATTGGGACACTCTAATTTTTGTCTAGGTCGACTTTTCAAGTTTCAACCTAGCGAGCCCATTTTTCAAGTATTTTTTTTTCTTTTGTTTTTTTTTCAAGCATAATACTTTTTGACTGCATATAAATTTATTGGAAATGGAAATTCATCTCCATCCAATTCTAGGAGTATTAGAGCTCCCCCATAGAAAGTCTTTTTCACAACATATGGTACCTCATAGTTCGTGGTCCATTTTCCACGAGAAGCTTTTTTTTTTAGCAATATTTTCTCTAACTCTAAGTCTCCTTCTTGAAACTCTCCAAGACAAACTCTTTTTCTTGTAGGCTTTTTTAAGTCTTTTTTGATATAGTGGGTCATGACATAGAGCTATCAATCTATTTTCTTCTATGAGATTCAATTGGAAAAATTGTAATTGAACTCATTCTTCCTATTCTAGTTTTTTTTTCATCAAGACTCTGATTGAGGAAATTTCAACTTCAATGGGAAGTACCGCTTCCATTCCATACACCAACGAGAAAAGAGTTGCCCCTATTGAGGAGCGAATAGAGGTTATGTAGCCTTGTAATGCAAAAGGAAACACTTCATTCCAATCCTTATATGTTTCAACCATCTTTGTGTGATTTTCTTCAAATTTTTATTTGTTGCTTCTATATCCCAATTCATTTTCGAATGTTATGGAAAATAATTATGGTGCTGAATTTTGAAACTATCACACATGTAGCACCAGTACACAACCTATTGACTCATCAAGTACTGTAAAGTTCATAATAAGCAGTTTCCCATGAACAGGAGGCACTAAGATTGGAGGTTTTAACAAGTACTGCTTAATCTTTTCGAAATCTTTTTTACAATTCTCATTCCATTCAAAAACTAGAAAACTAGCTTGCATGTTGTAGTTAGATGTGATATAAACCTGACAATGTAATTCAAATTACCCAAAAAGTTACGTACTTTTTTTCTATTCGTGAAGTCGGTATATCTTGTATTGCTCTTACTTTATCGAGGTCCACTTCTATCCTTTTTTGACTAACCACAAACCCAAGTAACTTGCCTAATCTCACATCGGAATTGAATTTAATAGGGTTTAAATGGAGTCTGAACTTCCTTAGTCGCACAAATAACTTTTAAAGGTTAACAACATGGACTTCTTCGATCCAAGACTTTGAATTCATATCATCTACATAAACCTCTATCTCCTTATGCATCATGTGATGAAACAAAGTTACCATCTCTCTTTGATAGATTCCCCCAACACTCTTTAATCTAAATGGAATCACTTTATAGAAGAAAGTTCTCCATTGTGTGATGATTGTAGTTTTCTTCATATCATCGGGAGCTATCTTGATTTTATTGTATCCTAAGAAACCATCCATGAAGGAGAAAATATAATATTGAGAAATTCTATCCACTAGGACATAAATATGAGGCAAAGTGTAAGACCCATAATTTTAAACTATACTTTATGTATTTTTGTGTATTTTGGGAATTGAACTCGGAGGCTTTTAGCCAAGTTATTAATATTTGGTGAGCTTAAATGCCCAAAAATATATTTTGTTACCCCGATTAAAAATTGTTCGTCAATAAATAAATTAAATTAAGTGCGGTGAATCCTTTACGAAGAATTAAATTCTTAGTAGTTTCGTTAAAAATATCTCGGACTGCTAAAAATTGCATCTGTCAATTGAGTTGCGACGAGAGTAGATATTTTTAACAAAAAATATTTTGGAGAAGTTATGGGTGAAATAGTCAATTTATCTAAATATCTCAATATTTTGAGAAGTTATGAGTAGATATTTGTTTGGAGCGAAAAAGAAAGGAAAGAGAAAGAGGAGAAAAGGAAAGAAAAGAAAAAAAAAGGAAAGAAAACAGAAAAGCTTCATCCTCTCCCTCCCTACGCGCGAGAACCTCCCTCCCTTCTTCTTCCTCATTTGTTTTCTTTTCGTCCTTTTAGTTCAAGAAAAGAAACCCAAGGCTTAGTGGGTGAGAAAGATCAAATTTCCAGCTTCTTCATTCTTCCCCGATTGGAAAACGGAGTTAGGGATTTCAAAATCGTCAAACACAAACCTCCACGTTTCATCTAAATCTAAGCTTTGTTTCGAGAAGAGATAGAAGGGAAAGTTGATCACTACCATGCTACGGTGCTAGGGAACCAACTTTGGAAGTGACGTCGCGAGCAGAGATTTTACCGGATCAACTCGCGATACCGTAATCGCACGTTAAAGCTAACGTGAAGGTAAGGGCTCCTTCCGAAATTTTAGTTTGCATTTAGGGACTTATCTGTGGTTGTGTGGAAAAGAATTTTGTTAGGGTTGGAGTATTGGTTTAGGGGCAAATGAATTTAACTCATTATTGTATGATTTTGAGGAAATGAGATTTGATGTGTTTGAGTGGTATGTTGTGATGATTTGTGTTCGTCGTATTTGACGTGTTCTTAATTGATACTTATGAAATTTGAGATGTGTTTGGTTGGATTTTGTAAAACAACGAATTGATGTGATTTGGTGTGAATTGCAAATGGGATACGATAATATGTTTGAGTTTGTTTTGTGTGGAATTTGAAAACCATTAGAGATAAACGAGTATTAAGAATGGGGAATCTCTTAATGTCTACGTTTACTTAATGTTGTCGTGAAAACCATTAGAGTTAAACGAGAATTAAAAATGGGGAATCTTTTAATATCTCTGTTTACTTAATGTTTGTTGTGCAAATCGTTTAAGTTAAATTAGTATTAAGAATGCGGAATCTCCTAATATCCTTGTTTACTTAATGTTTGTCGTGAAAACCATTAGAGTTAAACAAGTATTAAAAATGGGGAATCTTTTAATATCTCTGTTTACTTAATGTTTGCAGTGAAAATCGTTAGAGTTAAACGAGTATTTGAAATGGGGAATCTTTTAATATCTCTGTTTACTTAACGATCGTTGTGAAAAATGTTAGAGTTAAATGAGTATTAAAAATGGGGAATCTTTTAATATCTGCATTTGCTTAACGATTGTCGTGGATGGAGTTAGAGTATGCTCATGCATTTTCATTTCTTTTGTAAATCGTGCAGACCGGTGATAGGTGGCACCTTGAAAAATAGTACTTTGGCCTGTGATAGGCGGTACATTTATGATTTACATTTTTGTAAATTGTGCAGACCTGTGATAGGTGGCACCTTGGTAAATAGTACTTTGGCCCGTGAGAGGCGGTACATTTACGATTTTCGGTTTTTTGCAAATTGTGCAGACCCGTGATAGGTGGCACGTTGGAAAATAGTACTTTGGCATGTGATAGGCGGTATATTTACGATTTGCGTTTCTTTTTAGTAAACCGTGCAGACCTGTGATAGGTGGCACCTCGGTAAACGGTACGGGCCCGTGATAGGTAGTACGTTTATGGTTTACGCTTTTTAGTAAATCGTGCAAACCCGTGATAGGTGGCACCTCGGTAATCGGCACTTCGGCCTGCGATAGGCGATACAATTATGATTTACGGCCCTTCGAGGAGGGTTTTGGTTTCGAATTCCGAGTCCATGAATTTTGGCATATACGCATTGCATTAGGGTGCTTGGCACACGAGTCGTGTTTGATTCAAGTTTATGATTGAGTGTTTGAACTTGAGTTGTCGGGGTAATTGTGTTGAAATTGCAAAGTGTTATGTATTAATATTGTGTGTAAGTGTGATTGATTGTAAAACTATTTCGAAACTCAAGTTGTCGTGGTAATTGTGTTGAAATTGCTAAGTGTTATGTATTCATATTGTGTGTAAGTGTGATTGTAAAACTATTTTGAAACTCAAGTTGTCGTGGTAATTATGTTGAAATTGCTAAGTGTTATGTGTTGGAGTTGTGTGTGAATGTGATTGAATTAGTTTATGTAGTTTTAGAAAAACATTCAGTGAAATCGATTCCCAAATCGATTCTGTGAAAAGCCATTTATAAAAATCGATTTGCCAATCGATTTGATGTGTTACAGGGGCTCAGCTTTTACCAAAATCGATTTGCCAATCGATTTAGTAAGTTACAAGGGCTCAGCTTTTACCAAAATCGATTTGCCAATCGATTTGGCAAGTTACAGGGGCTCAGCTTTTACCAAAATCGATTTGCCAATCGATTTGGCAAGTTACAGGGGCTCAACTTTTATCAAAATCGATTTGCCAATCGATTTGGCAAGATACAGGGGCTCAGCTATTCAGTCAATCGATTGCCCAATCGATTGATTTAAGCCCATAGTACAGGTTTCACTAAAAACCTTCAAGGAATCGATTTCCCAATCGATGTGCATAGTAGAAACTCTTACTCTGAGTTAGATAATCGATTGCTCAATTGATTTATCAATGGATTGGTCAGTTATCTATTACTTGATTGATTAAAAACTTTATTTTGATTTCATTTTTATTTAGCAAGTATTATATGAACTTTTAGCAGATGGAAAACCCTTTTAAGGTGCATGCTAAGTTGAAAGGTTATTTTGTGCATTTAAAAACTTAAATGTTATGTGTTATGTAAGACCCATAATTTTAAAGTATACTTTATGTATTTTATTGTATTTTGGTATTGAACTCGGAGGCTTTTTAGCCAAAGTTATTAACGTTTTGGAGTTTTAAATGATCAAAAAGATATTTTGATGCCTAATTTGTATTATTCGCCGATAAATGAGTTAAATTAACTGCAGTGGATCTTTTACGAAGAATTTAATTCTAGAGAGTTTTGTTAAAAATATCAAGGGCTGCTAAAAGTTGCATATGTCAATTGAGTTGCGACGAGAGTAGATATTTTTAACAAAAAGTGGTTGGAGAAGTTATGGGTGAAATGGTAATATTAATAAATATCTAAATATTTTGAGATATTTGTTATTTGTAATGTGTGTGTATATATATATATATATATATATATGTGTGTGTGTGTGTGTGTGTGTGTGTGTTTGTGTGGAGGGAAAAAGAAAGAGAATAGAAAGGAAAGAAGAAAAAAGAAAGAAAGGAAAAGCAAAGGAAAGAAAACAGAAAAACTTCTTCTTCTCCTCTGCCTCGCGAAAACCATCTCCTTCTCCCTTTTCCTTCTTCGTTGTTTTTGCTTCCTTTTTAGTTCTTTGGCTTCAAGAATAGAAACCCAAGGATTAGTGGGTAAGAGAGCAAGGTTTTCTTAGCTCCATACTCCCTCTTTGATTAGAAAACAAAGAAAAACGGTATTAGGGATTTCAAAACCGTCAAACAGAAACCTCCCCATTTCATCTAGATCTAAGTTTCGTTTCGCGAAGAGATGGAAGGGAAAGTTTCTCACTACCATGCTACGGTGCTAGGGAACCGACTTCGGAAGCGACGTCGCGAGCGGAGATTTTGCCGGATTTACTCGCGGTACCGTAATCGCACGTTAAAGCTAACGTGAAGGTAAGGGCTCCTTCCAAACTTTTAGTTTGCATTTAGGGACTTATCTGTAGTTGTGTGGAAAAGAATTTTGTTAGGATTAAAGTAATGTTTTGTGGAAAACGAATTTAAACTCAGTTATGTATGATTTTGAGTAAATGAAACTTGTTGTGTTTGAGGGGTGGGTTGTGTTGATTTGTGTTCGTCGTATTTGATGTGTTCTTAATTAATACTGATGAAATTGATATGTGTATGTTGGATTTTGAGGAGAAATGAATTGATGCATTTTGGTGTGAATCGTGGATTAAATTTGATAATATGTTTGAGTTTGTTTTGTGTGGAATTTGAAAACCATTAAGTTAAACGAGTATTAAGAAACGGGAATCTCTTAATGTCTTGTTTACTTAATGTGTGTATGTGAAAGTCGTTCAAGTTAAATGAGAATTAAGAATGGGGAATCTCTTAATGTCTTGTTTACTTAATGTTTGTTTTGGAAAATCGTTTAAGTTAAATGAGTATTAAGAATGGGGAATCTCTTAATGTCTTGTTTACATAGTGTTTGTTTAGGAAAATAGTTTAAGTTAAATGAGTATTAAGAATAGGGAATCTCTTAATGTCTTGTTTACTTAATGTTTATTTTGGAAAAACGTTTAAGTTAAATGAGTATTAAGAATGGGGAATCTCTTAATGTCTTGTTTAGTTAATGTTTGTTTTGGAAAATCGTTTAAGTTAAATGAGTATCAAGAATAGGGAATCTCTTAATGTCTTGTTTACTTAATGTTCGTTTTGAAAATCATTTAAGTGAAAAGAGTATTAAGAATGGGGAATCTCTTAATATTTTTGTTTACTTAATGTGTGTTTTTTGTGAAAAATCGTTTAAGTTAAATGAGTATTAAGAATGGGGAATCTCTTAATGTCTTGTTTACTTAATGTTTTTTTTGAAAATCGTTTAAGTTAAATGAGTATTAAGAATGGGGAATCTCTTAATGTCTTGTTTACCTAATGTGTGTTTGTTTGTGAAAATCGTTTAAGATAAATGAGTATTAAGAATGGGGAATCTCTTAATGTCTTGTTTACTTAATGTTTGTTTTGGAAAATCGTGCTGACCCGTGATAGGTGGCACCTCGGTAAATAGTACTGTCCCGTGATAGGTGGTACGTTTACGATTTATGTTTTTGGTAAATTGTGTTTGTCTGTGAGAGACTGCACATGTGTTTGTCCGTGAGAGACTACACCCTGGTAAATTGTGTTTGTCCTGAGAGACTGCACAGGTGTTTGTCCGTGAGAGACTACACCTTGGTAAATTGTGTTTGTCCGTGAGAGACTGCACAGGTGTTTGTCTGTGAGAGACTGCACAGGTGTTTGTCCGTGAGAGACTACACCCTGGTAAATTGTGTTTGTCCGTGAGAGACTGCACAGGTGTTTGTCCGTGAGAGACTACACCTTGGTAAATTGTGATTTGTTGGTTCCTTTTGTTTGTGTGGGGATTGTCGCGTCAAGATGATTCCATGTGATTTGTTGGTTCATCTTGTCCGTGTGGGTATTGCGGTGTAACTGTTAAGTGTTATGTTTTGGAATTGTGTGATAGCTTGGTTGATTGCAATACTATTTCGAAACTCATGATGTTGTAGTGATTGTGTTATAAGTGCTAAGTGTTATGTTTTGGAATTGGGTGATAGCATGTTTGATTGCAAAACTATTTCGAAACTCATGATGTTGTAGTGATTGTGTTATAAGTGCTAAGTGTTATGTTTTGGAATTGTGTGATAGCATGTTTGATTGCAAAACTATTTCGAAGTTCATGATGTTGTAGTGATTGTGTTGAAATTGCTAAGTGTTAAGATTTGGAGTTGTGTTTGAATATGATTGAGTTAGTTTATGTATTTTTGGAAGAATTTATAGGGGAATCGATTTTTCCAATCGATTTGATGAGTTATAGGGACTTCGCAAATTTGCCAAAATCGATTTACCCAATCGATTTTGTAACATGTTTTTCAAAACCATTTAAGAAATCGATTGGATTCATTACAGGAGCTCAGCAAAATTGACGAAATCTATTTGGTAAATCGATTGGCTTCAATACAGGGGCTCAGTTTTTTCATTCAATCGATTTCCCCAATCGATTGATTTAAGCCCAGAGTTCAGTTTTTACTAAAAACTTACAGGAAATCGATTTTCCCAATCGATTGGCTCAGTTGAAATTCTTATTTTGAGTTAGATAATCGATTGCTCAATTGGTTCATCAACGAATTGGCCCGTTGTTTATTACTTGATTGATTTGAGACTTATTTTGATTTCATTTTCATTTGGTAAGCATTGTATGAACTTTTAGCATATGGAAAACCCCTTTTAGGTGCATGCTAAGTTGAAAGGTTATTTTGTGCATTTAAAAACTTAAATGTTATGTGTTAATTGTTAATTTCGGTCGGTGACCCTTTACAACTATTGTGGAAATCTGGGCTTTGCCCTCAGATGAGAACTAAGACAATCCTACCGGTTTGTACCCTACCGATGGGAATGCTTGATTGGAGCTATGTTAGGAGCATCTTACGGGGCGCGTGGAGATCACTTAGGGCGTATAGTTTTTGTGTATAGAATGATTAGATTAGGTTGACATCGAAGAAACAGATGCCTTTCTTTTGGGTTGTTTTTATTTTAAATTGGAAGAATGTACATGTACTAATATTGTCATCAGGACATGTTATTTTAGATGGATTCCATGTACCGCTTCTTGATGTGTAAAAGCTTTGGATTTATATTTCGAGAAACTTTTCCGCTGTTTGTAAATTTTAATGACTTAAATATTTATCCAAAGGCATTTCCTTATTTATTTCTTTGTTTTATTTTAATTTCTTTTGAAAAAAAAAATACACCCTCGCTTTGAAAAACGGGGTGTTACATGTTAACTGTTAATTTCGGTTGGTGACCCTTTATAACTATTGTGGAAATCTGGGCTTTCCCTCATATGAGAGCCAGGACAATCTTACCGGTTCGTACCCTGTGGATGGGAATGTAGATGGGAATTCCTGACTGGAGCTATGTTACGCGGATCTTACGGGGCGCGTGGTGATCACTCAGGGTGTATAGTTTTTTTTGTTTGTAGAATGATCAGATTAGGTTTACATGGAGGGAACAGATGTCTTTCTTTCGGGTTGCGTTTATTTTAAATTGGAAGATTGTACCTGTACTAATATTGTCAGCACAACATGTTATTTTCGATGGATTCCATGTTCCACTTTTTGATGTGTAAATACTTTGGAATCATATTTCTAAAAAAAAAAACTATTCTGCTCCTTGTAAATTATAAGGACTTAAATATTTATCCAAAGGTATTTCCTTATTTATTTCTTTGTTAAATGATTTTGTTTTGAAAAAAAAATACACCCTCGCTTTGAAGATCGGGGTGTTACATTGTGGTATCAGAGCTTTGGTTTGGTTTTCTTTGGGGGCAGTGGAATCTTTGGTTATAGATTGTAGGTCAACCTGTAAGTTGGGAGTTGTTATTTGATCATGCGTTGGTTTAGGTGGTTTGAGTTGTCAAGTCCAAAATAATTATTATGTGTTGATGTGGTTGGAAGTTAGTATTGGAATTATTTGAAGTAGTGTTAAGATTCTACTTGATGATGGTTTTATAGGGAAACCATGCCGCCAAGAAGGAATGACGCTCCGAGAGCCAATGCCAATAGGGATGATTGAATGGCGGAGGCCATGAATAACATGGCTGCTTCGGTTGCAGCACAAACTGCTGCCAAGACTCAACGTGATCTTGAAAAGAGGGAAAGAGAGATCCGTGCTGCAGAGTCAAGAGGATTAGAAGACTTTTGTAAGACCCATAATTTTAAAGTACATTTTATGTATTTTAGTGTATTTTGGTATTGAACTCGGAGGCTTTTAGCCAAATTATTAATATTTTGGAGTTTATATGACCAAAAAGATATTTTGATGCCCGATCAGAATTACTCGTCGATAAATAAATTGAATTAACTGCGGTGAATCTTTTACGAAGAATTTAATGTGTTATGGGTGAAATGGTAATTTAACAAATATCTACATATTTTGAGATATTTGTTAAAAGTAATTAAAATATATATAAATATATATATATAAGTATGTATATATTTGTTTGGGAAGATAAGGAAATGAGATAGAAAAGGAAGAAGGAAAAAGAAAGAAAAGAAAAGGAAAGGAAAGAAAGAGAAAGGAGAGAAAACGTGAAAACTTCTTCTTCTTCCTCTGCCTCGCGTGAACCTCACCCTCCTTTCTCCATTTTTCGTTTTTCTTGCTTCCTTTGAGTTCGAAAGTTAAAACCCAAGGCTAGTGGGTGAGAAAGATCAAGTTTCCAGCTTCTTCCGTCCTCCCGGATTCGAAAACGGAGTTAGGGATTTCAAAACCGTCAAACACAAACCTCCCCATTACACCTAGATCTAAGCTTCGTTTCACGAAGAGATAGAAGGGAAAATTGCTCACTAACACGCTACGGTGCTAAGGGACCAACTTTGGACGCGACGTTGCGAGCTGAGATTTTACCGGATTTACTCGCGGTACCTTAATCGCACGTTAAAGCTAACGTGAAGGTAAGGGCTCCTTCCAAAGAATTTGTTAGGGTTGAAGCGTTGATTTGGGGAAAAACGAATTAATGCTTTATGGGTGAAATTCTAATGTGGGGTTTTGGTGATATCGATGAATGTTTCATGGAAAATGAATTTACCTCATTTATGTATGATTTTTAGTAAATGAAATTTGTTGTGTTTGAGTGATGGATTGTGTTGATTTGTGTCGTCGTATTCGACGTGTTCATAATTGATAATTATAGAATTTGAGATGTGTTTTGAGTGGTTTGTGTGGAAAAATGATCTGATGTGATTTGGTGTGAATTATGGATTGAATGTGAAAGTATTTTTGAGTTTGTTTTGTGTGGAAATTGAAAACCATTAAGTTAAACGAGTATTAAGAATGGGGAATCTCTTAATGTCTTGTTTACTTATTGTTTGTTTTGGAAAATCATTTAAGTTAAACGAGAATTAACAATGGGGAATCTCTTAATGTCTTGTTTACTTAATGTTTGTTTTAGAAAATCGTTTAAGTTAAATGAGAATTAAGAATGGGGAATCTCTTAATGTCTTGTTTACTTAATGTTTGTTTTAGAAAATCGTTTAAGTTAAAAGAGTGTTAAGAATGGGGAATCTCTTAATATTTCTGTTTGCTTAATGTTTATTGTGAAAATCGTTAAGTTAAATGTGTATTAAGAATGGGGAATCTCTTAATTTCTGTGTTTACATAATGTCGTCGTGAAAATGATTTTGTGGAGAAATAAATTGTTGTGTTATGGCATGAATTGTGTAATAAATTTGTGAATATGTTTGAGTTTGTTCTATGTGGAATTTGAAAACCATTAGAGCTAAACGAGTATTAAGAATGGGGAATCTCTTAATGTCTTGTTTACTTAATGTGTGTTTGTTTGTGAAAATCGTTTAAGTTAAATGAGGATTAAGAATGGGGAATCTCTTAATGTCTTGTTTAGTTAATGAGTGTTTGTTCGTGAAAATCGTTTAAGTTAAATGAGTATTAAGAATGGGGAATCTCTTAATGTCTTATTTACTTAATGTTTGTTTTGAAAATCGTTTAAGTTAAATGAGTATTAAGAATGGGGAATCTCTTAATGTCTTGTTTACTTAATGTGTGTTTGTTTGTGAATATCTTTTAAGTTAAATTAGTATGAAGAATGGGGAATCTCTTAATGTCTTGTTTACTTAATGTTTGTTTTGAAACTCGTTTAAGTTAAATGAGTATTAAGAATGAGGAATCTCATAATGTCTTGTTTATTTAATGTTTGTTTTGGTAAATCGTGTTGACCCGTGATAGGTGGCACCTTGGAAAATACTACTTTGGCCCGTGATAGGCGGTACATTTACGATTTACGGTTTTTTATAAATTTTGCAGACCCGTGATAGGTGGCAACTTGGTAAATAGTACTTCGGCATGTGATAGGCTATACATTTACAATTTACCTTGTTTTAGTAAACCGTGCAGACCCGTGATAGGTGGCACCTTGGTAAACTGTACGGGCCCGTGATAGGCAGTACGTTTATGGTTTACGCTTTTTAGTTAATCGTGCATACCCGTGATAGGTGGCACCTCGTTAAACATTATTGACTCGTGATAGGTGGTACGTTTATGATTTACGTTTTTGGTAAATTGTGTTTGTCCGTGAGAGATTGCACAGGTGTTTGTCCGTGAGAGACTACACCCTGGTAAATTGTGTTTGTCCGTGATAGACTGCATAGGTGTTTGTCCGTGAGAGACTACACCCTGGTAAAATGTGTTTGTCCGTGAGAGACTGCACAAATATTTGTCCGTGACAGACTACACCCTGGTAAATTGTGTTTGTCCGTGAGAGACTGCACAGGTGTTTGTCTGTGAGAGACTACACAGTGGTAAATTGTGTTTGTCCATGAGAGACTGCACAGGTATTTGTCCGTGAGAGACTATACCCTGGTAAATTGTGAATTGTTGGTTCATTTTGTCTGTGTGGGGATTGTCGCGTCAAGATGATTCAATGTGGTTTGTTGGTTCATCTTGTCCGTGTGGGTATTGCGGTGTAACTGTTAAGTGTTATGTTTTGGAATTTGGTGATAGCATGTTTGATTGCAATACTATTTTGAAACTCATGACATTGTAGTGATTGTGTTATAAGTGTTAAGTGTTATGTTTTGGAATTTGGTGATAGCATGTTTAATTGCAAAACTATTTCGAATCTTATGATGTTGTTGTGATTGCGTTATAAGTGCTAAGTGTTTTGTTTTGAATTGTGTGATAGCATGTTTGATTCATTACAGGAGCTCAGCAAAATTAACGAAATCGATTTGGTCAATCGATTGGCTTCAATACAGGGGATCAGTTTTTCATTAAATCGATTTGTCTAATCGATTGGCTTCAATACAGGGGCTCAGTTTTTCATTAATTCAATTTGCCCAATCGATTTATTTAAGCCCAGAATTCAGTAGAAAATCGTATTTTGAGTTAGATAATTGATTGCTCAATTGATGTATCAATATGTTGGTCAGTTATGTATTACTTGATGGATTGAGAACTTTATTTTGATTTCCTTTATATTAGGCAAGTATGATATGAACTTTTAGCATATGGAAAACCCTTTTAAGGTGCATGCTAAGTTGAAAGGTTATTTGTACATTTAAAAACTTAAATGTTATGTGTTAATTGTTAATTTCGGTTGGTGACCCTTTACAACTATTTTGGAAATCTGGGCTTTGCCCTCAGATGAGAACTAGGACCATCCTATCGGTCCGTACCCTGTGGATGAGGATGTAGTTGGAAACACTTGGCTGGAGCTATGTTAGGAGGATCTTGTGAGGCGCGTGAAGATCACTCAGAATGTATAGTTTTTGGTAGAATGATCAGATTAGGTTCACTACAAGAAAAACTGCCATTATCTACGGCAGATTTTGGCTTTACCTACGGTATAGCCGTGGGTAATGAATAATTACTCACGAAATAGCTACAGACACGAGTCTGTAGGTAAATTGCTCATAGGAATAATATTACCTACGGAAAATTCATAGGTTACATTTACTTGTAAGATATCCGTGGGTAATTTACTAGGGAAATGTTATGGGTAGATTATCCACAAACATATCATGGGTAACGTCAAACTAAAGAAAATTAATGTTACCTACCAAAGTTTCATCGGTAACATTTCCCATGGCATATCCGTGGGTAATATGAAACTAAAAAAACAAAAAAAAAGTTCTAATACACGCTTTCGTCTAACTTACATCAACTAAATAACAATATCACAATTTAAATGTTAAAAATTAATTCTTCATATATATGACTAACATGGTTACTTCTTCATTACTAACCAATTCAAGTGAATTCATCAAAACCGAAATATACACAAAAACTTATCTTGATGACTTCATCAATCTTTGATCACTTCTAACTATATATTGTCATGTCACTTATCCACCTCGTTGTTTCCTCAGCTGTACTTGGGCCTCCAACAATGCTTGATTTATTTCCTCATCTCCTGGCGTCTCTTTTAACAACATTTCATAGTCTCCTATTGAAGCTTCCCATCTTTCCAGCTATAATCCATTTCACAACATATAAACATGACACAAGTCATATAAATATATAATATTCCAACCAGATAACTTATTAACTGTGCTATGAAATATTCACTCAAAATTGCATAAAGTATGAAATATATAAAGAAATGAAACGTTTGATAAAGATGTCAGGTATACTGTCAATCATGATTCATTTGAATAGGAAAAAATGCAACTGTGTATAGAAGTTGGGTGTAACTGGGGAAAGGATAAATTACACTCCAAAACATGCTAATTCGTTCATGATCTCCCCTAGAGACTTAAAATAGACCCCGATACCCACTACCCATGGTTGTAGCAAAAGCTATCACTATCTCCTCACATTTTTTCCCCGTTAGATGAGGAAGAGCTGATGAGAAGCACAATTGCACTTCCAACCATCTCATCTGTAGCCTAATCTTTTAATGATATAGGAAACCAACAGGGTATATAGTAAAGGGGAACATATATTATGCTCAATGACAGGAAAGTCTCAACAATATTAAATGATCAAAACATATGCTAAGAAAAGGCAACAATATAATAAATAAAAAATCTGTTAACATTCAAGTTAGAGTTATGGCCATGTATAAATCCACTGAAATATACAAAATAAAATATCTACCAATTCTCCCAAAAACAGCATCCATTCTCATCTTAAACGGGCAACAAAATAAATATTCAAATTCTAAATGTGGGCAATGTAATGGACTTTCATAACAAAGCCAAATATTATATGGATACTGTTGCCTATAGAAAAATTGAAGAACTTATATAAAATAATAACACAATTAACACAGCTCCAGAGTGTTCATTTTCAAAGGGGATACTAAGCATCAAAATATTCAGCTCAAACCTGATTATCTTTCGCTTTATAATGCCTGCTTTTATCTTTGACAGCCCTAATAGAAAACCATGTAAATGTTAATTAAATTGCTGCATCTGTGCATAAACAGAGGAGAAAGAATAAAAATAAAGATAAATCACTCACCTGGTTTAAGAGACATAGAGGTTGAAACAGGTGTTTGATTGCCCCTCTCAACTTTAATGGAAACAATGACAAAATCAGCATTCAGCCCCAATCCTTTTCTTCCCACCAGCTTCACTCCTAGCTTTTCACTAAGGCAATTCAATCTCATTTCATCACCGCCCCTTACTTCTCGTAGATCAAGAACCTATTGTCTTGACAGCAAAGTGTAAACATGAAGTTGCTGCTGCTGATTAAAATGTGACTGAAGCTGCTGAAAAAGAAATTTGTTTGAGTGTTGTTGTTGGTCTTGTTTGGCAACTTCGTGATACTTCTTTTTAGGCTCACCAAATGTTACCCTCAAGATTGCAGGTGACTTTGGATCTGCATTCTTCTGAGCAAAAATGATAGAAAAACTCCCAAATTCTCTATCAGGTTCTCTAAATAAATCCGCAAGAAAGGAAGCATAAGAATGAGCGCTTGAAGGGGGCTTTTCAACCTTCACATTCATTGATATAATATTAGCATGGTGGGCCATATTTGTTGCTTCTCTTAGACCACTTTCAAAAGCCCCGTGCATAGTAGCAGGATAGCGCCTAGTGGTTGCTTCCCCAGCAAAAAAAAGTCTACCATCTCCCACCCTTTCAGCTAAAATATCATAATCATCCCCTGAAGCTCCAACTGCAACATTAGAGTAAGAACCAAAGCATAAGGGATCACTACCCCATCTAGTACAGACAGTTTGGATAGGTTCAGGAACATTGATTCCTTTTGGTTCTTAGATACCTGCACATAGATAAAACATTTATATTCATCTATTTTTATAAATTAAATAGTAATCAGATCTAAAAAAATATGACCAAATCACCAAATTAATTTGATTGAAATTCCGCACCAAAAACATCCCATGATCTTTTTCTTACAGTTCAAAATATATTATTGTTGTAAAGATGATATTGAGACATACCGGTAAAAATATTAAAAAAACATCTACCATCTCAATATTGTTAAAGAATCAGAAGTGAATAGTGGTGGTGTCAAATAAACTAAAGTAACACCATACGGGCTTAATATAAATCCAACATTTCCAATGTGTAGAACCTATCATAATGGTTGACAATCTGAAACTGGTTGGAAACAAATCACAACCATTCTGATAGTGGAATCCTAAATTAAACCCTAAATTAAAGCATGAACAAATTGAAGCGTAAGAGAGAACAAATGAGTTAGGGTTTGCAAATAAATTAGTAAACATTCAATTACACAACAAATAATCATGAAAATCAAACAAATTAGAGATAGAAAATGACATAACGATGAACGAGAATGAAATAGAGAGTGAACCGAGAGAGAACGAACAAGCTTGAATGACAAAACTAAAAAGAGAATGAGAGAACCTGAGAATGACACTTTGAAGTGGCGGCAAGACAACTCTGTTCGGCGGCGAAGATCTTTGTTCGGCAGCGAAGATCTCTGATCAGCAATGGAGTATGAGTTGTGATGTGGGTGATGTGTTTTCAGAGTGAGTGTTATGAGAGTTGGGTTTTACAAAAACCTATTTTGAGAGAAAGAGGAAATATAGTGAGTGTTCTTAAGTTTGACTCATAAGTTTTATTTTTTGTAAGAAAAAAAAGAAAATAGTTAATAAAATTTCATTTTTTCTTTACCTACGGACAATCCATCGACAACTTAACATTATTCTCATCATTTACCTACGGATAATCCGTGATCAACAAAATACGAAGAAATTTTGGCAATCTGCACCATTTTTTAACTTTATCTACGGATTTTTTTAATTTTACCGACGGATTAACCGTGGAAAACAATCAACAAAATTAATTTATTTAATAACAACGTTACCCACAGATTTAACAACTTTACCCACGGATTTTCCGTGAATATTAAATAATTTACCTACAAACTGAGATCCGTGGGTAAATTTCCATAGGTATACAGAGCTTTTCTTGTAGTGGTTGACATAGAGGGAACATATGTCTTTCTTTTGAATTGTGTTTATTTTAAACTGGAAGACTATACCTATACTAATATTGTCAGTATGACATGTTATTTTCGATGCGTTACATGTACCACTTTTTGTTATGTAAATATTTTGGATTCGTATTTCGAGAAACTTTTCCGCTGCTTGTAAATTATAATAACTTAATTATTTATCCAAAGGTGTTACCTTATTTACTTCTATGTTTTATTTAATTTCTTTTGAAAAAAAATTACACTCTCGCCTTGAAAAATCGGGGTGTTACAACTTTCGTCGTTACAATCCTCCCAAGTTTAAAGGGGATGAGAATTCAGTGAAAGCGGATCAATGGATCCAAGAAGTGGAGAAGATCTTCGAAATGATTAACTGTCAGGCGGGAGTGAAGGTCAACTACGCCACTTATATGCTATTAGGGGATGTTGAGTACTGGTGGAGGAGTGCAAGATTGTTGATGAGATCAACTAACGAGGAGGTGAACTGGGAATCATTCAAAACGAAGTTTTTAGACAAATAATTCCCGATGAGTACCAGGACTAAACTGGGTGATGATTTCCTGAAACTGCATGAGGGGAACATGACCGTGGGCGAATATGCTGCTAAGTTTGAATCGCTATCAAGACATTTCAGGTTTTTCCGTGAAGAGATTGATGAACCATTCATGTGTCATCGTTTCCAAGACGGACTAAAGTATGATATTCAAGACTTTTTCTTGCCTTTGGGAATTCAACGTTTCCAAGTTCTTGTGGAAAAATGTAGGGAAGTTGAGGATATGAAGAATAAGAGGGCTAGCTGAGGAGGGAATTTTAGTACAGGAGGGCCTAGTCGGGTGAATTATTAGAACAACAAGGGGAAACAAGTTGCTAAACCTTATAATCGACCACAAAATAACAACAGTGGGTAGAATCGCCCAGGGAACCAGAATTTCGGGAGACAATTGGAACGAGTGGTTCGATGTTTCCGATGTGGGGAAGAGGGACATTATGCTAACGCTTGTACCCCTAATACTCTCACCTGCTACAATTGTCAGAAGCCAGGACACATGGCAAAGGATTGCACGGCTCCAAAGGTAGAACCAGTTGTGAATGTAACTAGGGCTACTCGTCCTACTGCTAGAGGACGCATTTATTGTATGAGTGCTCAAGATGGGAATCCATCAGGCAATCTGATTCAGCGTGACTGTGAGAGTGCCGGTAACACTCTAACTGCACTTTTTGATTCGGGGGCAACCCATTCCTTCATTGCTATGGATTGTGTGAATCTTTTGAAGTTATTTGTGTCTGCTTTACCTTTTGATTTGGGTGTTTCCACACCTGCTAAGACTTTGACAGTAAATTCTGCATGTTTACATTGTCAAATAACTATTCATAATAGGGATTTCTTGGTTAATTTGATTTGTTTACCTCTACAATCACTCGAGGTCATTCTCGGTATAGAATGGATGTCGTATCATTATGTGATCTTGGATTGTGCTCGCAAATTGGTTCTTTTCCCCGAACCAGGAGTTGTTAAGTATCTAGCTACCAACAAACTCCGAGTGTCACTAAGAGAAGGAACTCACGAGTTTTTGTCTCTGGCTAATGTGGAGGCAAATATAAATGTGAACATAGAAGATTTGATGCTTGTCAATGAGTAACGGGACGTATTTCAAACGGAAATTCCAGGATTGCCACCGGTAAGAGAAGTGGAATTTTTCATTGATTTGCACCCATGAATCAGACCTATTTCAATGGCACCGTATCGAATGTCGCTAATGGAATTAAATAAGCTCAAAGGCCAAATTGAAGATTTGTTGGAGAAGAAATTTATTAGACCAAGTGTATCGCCATGGGGATCTCCAGTTTTGCTAGTAAAGAAGAAGGACGGAAGCTCACGCTTATGTGTGGATTATAGACAGCTTAATAAAGAAACTATTAAGAATCGTTATCCTCTGCCACGCCTCGATGATTTAATGGATCAATTGAGAGGGGTCGTGATATTTTCGAAGATTGACTTGAAGTCGGGTTACCATCAGATTCGAGTAAGGGAAGGAGATATTCAGAAAATTGCTTTCAGAACCCGTTATGGACATTACGAATATCTTGTTATGCCGTTTGGAGTTACCAATGCACCAACAATTTTCATGGACTACATGAACAGAATCTTTAATCCATTCATTGATAATTTGTTGTGGTGTTCATTGATGATATATTAATTTATTCAAGAACTGAAGAAGAGCATGGAGAACATTTACGTCAAGTTCTTGAGATTTTACGCGAGAAGCAATTCTATGTCAATCTGTCGAAGTGCGAGTTTTGGCTAGAAGAAGTGAATTTCTTAGGACATGTGATAACCAAGGAAGGAATCGCTGTAGATCCGGCTAAGATTGAGGCGGTTCTTGCTTGGAAACAACCTCAGACTGTCACTGACATACAAAGTTTCGTAGGACTGGCAGGGTACTACATGAGATTTATTGAAGGTTTTGCTAAGATTGTAACTCCATTGACACAACTTTCCAGAAATGATCAACCGTTCGCATGGACGGAGAAGTGTGAGGAAAATTTTCAGTTACTAAAGAGAAAATTGACGACCTCACCGGTATTGGTATTACCGCAATCAGATGAACCCTATGAAGTTTATTGTGATGCATCTCAACAAGGTTTGGGATGTGTTCTGATGCAACAAAAGAAAGTTGTACCTTATGCCTCAAGGCAATTGAAGATTCATGAGAGAAACTATCCTACTCATGATTTGGAGCTTGATGCCGTTGTTTTTGCATTGAAGATCTGGAGGCACTACTTATATGGGTGCACGTTCACAGTGTTCAGTGACCATAAAAGTTTGAAATATTTGTTTGATTAGAAGGAATTGAACATGCGCCAGAGACGATGGATGGAAACTCTCAAGGATTTTGATTTCACACTGCAGTACCACCCTGGGAATGCCAATGTAGTGGCTGATGCGGTAAGTAGAAGAAGTGTATCAGTGTCTTCAACAATTATGGCTAGACAACAAGAGTTGTGGGAAGCTTTTAGAGACCTACACTTGAACGTAGAGTTTGCACTGAGAATTTTGAAATTCGAAATGATTAAGATTTCGAGTGGACTACTTGAAGACATTGCAAATTCTCAAGATGACGTCTTAATTCAAGAGAAGTGGAACCTAATAGTGCAAGGGAAGACAACTAAGTTTAAGATTGGGTCAGATAATATTTTGCGATGTAATGGTAGGATTTGTGTACTTGAAATTACAGATATAAGGAAAACAATTTTAGAAGAGGCTCATAAGAGTAAGTTGAGTATTTATCCTGGGGCAAAAAAGATGTAACAGGATTTGAGACAGAATTATTGATGGCCAGGAATGAAGAAACATGTAGCGGAGTATGTATCAACTTCTCAAACTTGTCAGAAAGCGAAGGTGGAACATCAACGACCAGCTGGGATGTTGCAACCTTTAGATATACCTGAATGGAAGTGGGACAGCATTTCCATGGACTTTATAATTGGATTGCCTAAAACCAGTAGAAAGAATGATTCTATATGGGTGGTAGTGGATCGACTGACTAAGTCCGCACACTTTTTGCCAATAAAGACCACACATAGGGTAGATAAGCTAACAGAGATCTACATTGCTGAAATTGTGAGGTTACACGGAGTACCATCGAGTATCATATCCGACCGTGATCCGAAGTTCACATCACATTTCTTAGGAGCATTGCACGAAGCTTTGGGAACGAAAATACGATTGAGTTCAGCTTACCATCCACAAACAGACGGACAGACTGAAAGGACAAATCAGTCCCTGGAAGATCTGTTGAGAGCCTATGTATTAGATGATAGAGGAAGTTGGGATGATGTACTTTCGTTGATTGAGTTCACCTACAACAATAGTTTCCATGCAAGTATTGGAATGGCACCATATGAGGCTTTATATGGGCGCAAGTGTCAAACGCCCTTGTGTTGGTATAAGGACGGTGAAAGTATGATTGTCGGACCAAAGATGGTTCAACAGGCTACAGTTAAGGTAAGGAAGATCAAGGAGAAAATGAAGACTTCACAAGATCGTCAGAAGAGTTACGCGAACAAGCGTCGCAGACTTTTAGAATCCGAACAGGGTCACACCTACTATTGGATTTGGTAGAGCCTTGAAATCGAATAAGTTGACTCCGAAATTCATTGGACCATATCAGATTTTTGCACGAATTAGGCCTGTTGCATATCGGATTACATTGCCTCCGATACTGTCCAATATTCATGACGTGATTCCTGTGTCACAGTTGAGGAAATATCTTGCAGATCCATCTCATGTGATCGAACCAGACACAATCCAGCTAAAGGATAACTTGTCATTCGAAGTACCGCTTGTGAGAATTGATGACAAGAAGATTAAGCGATTGAGGACCAAGGATGTTTCATTGGTCAAGGTGATTTAGAACCCAATTACTGGAGATGCGACTTGGGAACTGGAGAGCAAGATGAGAGAACAACACCCAGAGTTATTTATCGATGCATAGTTTGGAGGACGAAACTAAGTTTAGGGGGGTAGTAATGTAAGACCCATAATTTTAAATTATACTTTATGTATTTTTGTGTATTTTGGGTAATGAACTCGGAGGCTTTTAGCCAAGTTACTAATATTTGGTGAGCTTAAATGCCCAAAAATACATTTTGTTACCCCAATTAAAAATTGTTCGTCGATAAATAAATTAAATTAAGTGCGGTGAATCCTTTACGAAGAATTAAATTCTAAGCAGTTTCGTTAAAAATATCTCGGACTACTAAATGGTAAATTTAATAAATATCTAAATATTTTGATATATTTGTTAATTATATTTAATATATATAATGAATATTTGTTTGGGGGGAAAAAGAAAGGAAAGAGAAAGAGAAGAAAAGGAAAGAAAAGAAAAAGAAAAGAAAGAAAACAGAAAAGCTTCTTCCTCTCCCTCCCTGCGCGCGAGAACCTCCCTCCCTTCTTCTTCCTCATTTGTTTTCTTTTCGTCCTTTTAGGTCAAGAAAAGAAACCCAAGGCTTAGTGGGTGAGAAAGATCAAATTTCCAGCTTCTTCCTTCTTCCTGGATTCGAAAACGGAGTTAGGGATTTCAAAACCATCAAACACAAACCTCCATGTTTCATCTAGATCTAAGCTTCGTTTCGCGAAGAGATAGAAGGGAAAGTTGCTCACTACCACGCTAAGGTGCTAGGGAACCAACTTTGGAAGCAACGTCGCGAGCGGAGATTTTACCAGATTTACTCGTGGTACCGTAATCTCACGTTAAAGCTAACGCGAAGGTAAGGGCTCCTTCCAAACTTTTAGTTTGCATTTAGGGACTAATCTGTTGTTTTGTGGAAAAGAATTTTGTTAGGGTTGGAGTATTGATTTTGGGGAAAATGAATTTAACTCATTATTGTATGATTTTGAGGAAACGAGATTTGATGTGTTTGAGTGGTACGTTGTGATGATTTGTGTTGGTCGTATTAGACGTGTTCTTAATAGATACTTATGAAATTTGAGATGTGTTTGGTTGGATTTTGTAAAAAAAATAAATTGATGTGATTTGGTGTGAATTGTGGATTGGATTTGATAATATGTTTGAGTTTGTTTCGTGTGGAATTTCAAAACCATTAGAGTTAAACGAGTATTAAGAATGGGGAATCTCTTAATGTCTATGTTTACTTAATGTTGTCGTGAAAACCATTAGAGTTAAACGAGTAATAAAAATGGGGAATCTTTTAATATCTCTGTTTACTTAATGTTTGTTGTGCAAATCGTTTATGTTAAATGAGTATTAAAAATGGGGAATCTCTTAATATCCTTATTTGCGTAATGTTTGTCGTGAAAACCATTAGAGTTAAACGAGTATTAAAAATGGAGAATCTTTTAATATCTCTGTTTACTTAATGTTTGCAGTGAAAATCGTTAGAGTTAAACGAGTATTAGAAATGGGGAATCTTTTAATATCTCTGTTTACTTAACGATCGTTGTGGAAATTGTTAGAGTTAAATGAGTATTAAAAATGGGGAATCTTTTAATATCTGCATTTGCTTAACGATTGTCGTGGATGGAGTCAGAGTATGCTCATGCATTTTCATTTTGTTTGTAAATCGTGCAGACCCGTGGTAGGTGGCACCTTGATAAATAGTACTTTGGCCTGTGATAGGCAGTACATTTATGATTTACGTTTTTGTAAATTGTGCAGACCCATTATAGGTGGCACCTTGGTAAATAGTACTTTGGCCCGTGATAGGCGGTACATTTACGATTTACAGTTTTTTGTAAATTGTGCGGACCCGTGATAGGTGGCACCTTGCTAAATTGTACTTTGGCCTGTGATATGCGGTACATTTAAGATTTACGTTTCTTTTTAGTAAATCGTGCAGACCCGTGATAGGTGGCACCTCGGTGAACGGTACGTGCCCGTGATAGGCAGTACACTTATGGTTTACGTTTTTTAGTAAATCGTGCAGAGCCGTGATAGGTGACACCTCGGTAAGTGGTACTTCGGCCTGCGGTAGGCGGTACAATTATGATTGACGGCCATTCGAGGAGGGTTTTGGTTTGGAATTCTAAGTCCTTGCATTTTGGCATATACGCATTGCATTAGGGTGCTTGGCACACAAGTCGTGTTTGATTCAAGTTTATGATTGAGTGTTTAAACTTGAGTTGTCGTGGTAATTGTGTTGAAATTGCTAAGTGTTGTGTATTGATATTGTGTGTAAGTGTGATTGATTGGAAAACTATTTCGAAACTCGAAGTTGTCGTGATAATTGTGTTGAAATTGCTAAGTGTTATGTATTGATATAGTGTGTAAGTGTGATTGATTGTAAAACTATTTCGAAACTCAAGTTGTTGTGGTAATTGTGTTGAAATTGCTAAGTGTTATGTGTTGGAGTTGTGTGTGAATGTGATTGAGTTAGTTTATGTAGTTTTAAAAAAACATTCAGGGAAATCGATTCCCAAATCGATTCTGTGAAAAGCCATTTATAAAAATCAATTTGCCAATCGATTTGATGGGTTACAGGGGCTCAGCTTTTACCAAAATCGATTTGTCAATCGATTTAGTAAGTTACAGGGGCTCAGCTTTTACCAAAATCGATTTGCCAATCGATTTAGCAAGTTACAGGGGCTCAGCTTTTACCAAAATCGATTTGCCAATCGATTTGGCAAGTTATAGGGGCTCAGCTTTAATCAAAATCGATTTGCCAATCGATTTGGCAAGATACAGGGGCTCAGCTGTTCATTCAATCGATTGCCCAATTGATTGATTTAAGCCCAAAGTACAGGTTTCACTAAAAACCTTCAAGGAATCGATTTCCCAATCGATTTGCATAGTAGAAACTCTTACTCTGAGTTAGATAATCGATTGCTTAATTGATTCATCAATGGATTGGTCAGTTATTTATTACTTGATTGATTAAAAACTTTATTTTGATTTCATTTTTATTTGGCAAGTATTATATGAACTTTTAGCATATGGAAAATCCTTTTAAGGTGCATGCTAAGTTGAAAGGTTATTTTGTCCATTTAAAAACTTAAATGTTATGTGTTAACTGTTAGCTTCGGTTGGTGACCCTTTACAACTATTGTGGAACTCTGGGCTTTGACCCCAGATGAGAGCCAGGACAATCCTACTGGTTTGTACCCTGTGGATGGGAATGTAGATGGGAATTCCTGACTGGAGCTATGTTAGGAGGATCTTACGGGGCGAGTGGAGATCACTCAGGGTGTATAGTTTTTTTTGTTTGTAGAATGAACAGATTAGGTTTACATGGAGGGAACAGATGTCTTTCTTTTGGGTTGTGTTTATTTTAAATTGGAAGACCGTACCTGTACTAATATTGTCAGCATGACATGTTATTTTCGATGGATTCCATGTACCACTTTTTGATGTGTAAATACTTTGGATTCATATTTCGAAAAAAAAAAAAAAACTATTCTGCTGCTTGTAAATTATAATGACTTAAATATTTATTCAAAGGTATTTCCTTATTTATTTCTTTGTTAAATGGTTTTGTTTTGAAAAAAAAATACACCCTCGCTTTGAAAATCGGGGTGTTACACAAAGGGAAATCATCTTTAGGACTGACTTATTTTAAATCCCAATAATCAACACACATTTGAACCTTTCCATCCTTTTTCAAAATGGGACAATATTAGCAATCCATTGAGGATATTTTGCTATTGCTAAGAAATCAACATCAAATTGCTTCTTCACCTCTTCGTTAATTTTAAGTGACATATCTTATCTCATCCTTATTAGATTTTGTTTAAATGGAGAACATTCAGTCATGAGTGATAGCTTGTGTTCATCTATGTTCGTATCGAGGCCATGCGTGTCCTGATATGATCATGCAAAGACGTCCACATAGTCAAATAAATGTTTAATCAACTTTTCTCGTTCACTTTCTTTCATAGACATACCAATTTTAATTTCTTTCGTATCATATTCAGTCCCTAAATTAATCACCCTAAGAAGTTCATGATATGGTTATATTATCTTAACTTTCTGTTCAATTAGAATTTCTAGTTCTGGGGGAACTCACAATCGTTTTCACAATCCTCATCAGCATGATTAATTGGGGTTTCAAAATTATAAGAAGGGGTTCTAATGCTGCTTTTTTCAACATAGTCATTGTCAACTCTGCATTACTTAAATTAAGAAGAAAAATGAAAAAAGAAAATATGAATAAAGATTGCAATTTCAAGAAAAAGAAAAGAAAAAAGAAACGGCTGCAGAATTCAAAAATGCATTTATTGATAATAAGTTCGGAATTGAAATACATGCGCTCTAATTAGTTATCCTTATAGCCTTGGGCAAAGCATAAGAAGTTTAAATAAACCATTACTTTGAACATGAATTAACAAACACAAGACACTAGATGATCTACCAATTGTTGAGATTGGTATTCGGAAGACAAAGGTACACTAAATTGAGGGTATCATCACCAACATGATGTTCTTCCGCAACAACCACATGTATTTGGTAGACTTCAATGATGTGATAAGCAATTTGGCTCCTTTAAGCGAGACCCTTCTTCAATGAAGACATCATTGGCGATCTGTAATGCTTGAAAGATAGTCTTTATGGATTTATCCAAGTCTTCGATGTAGTCCATAGAAGATATATGACTCACTATCATATCTTCATCCCCAGATACTATTACTAGCTTATTGTTCACTATAAACTTTAACTTTTGATGAAGAGTGGATGTCACTACTCATGCAACATGAATCCACAATCTCCATAAAAAACCAAGTCACAAACACATAACGCAAATTTCTTCTCATTCAAGTGGGGTAGGCCATACCAAGCTTCAAACCCTTAGCCCAATTTCTTCTTGCACCACATCTACATATAATATATATATATATATATATATATGTATATGTATTTAAACTCCCCATTGATTTAATAATTCTTACTAATAACTTTATCAACTATAATAAGTCAAACAAAACAAATAATTATCACACATAATTTGATATTGAATAACATTGATAGGTTCTAATTATTTAAAAAAAAAATTTAGAGGATGTTGCAATATTTACCCTTTAAAAATAGTTTCATCCTCAAAACTAGTTAGGCATAAAAAGATTAGGATAAAGCTCTCTCGTCTTTTACTCTAATTCCAAAGGTGTATCTCCAGTCGTTTGGTCCCAAATCACCTTGATCAAGGTGATCTCGGTGTATCGTAGGTTCTTAGTAGTCCTATCTCTAATGCTTAGTGGTGGAATTTTAAATGTAAGGTTCTCCTTCAACTGGATATCATTTGGCGTGATAATATGGGAATGATCAACAATGTACTTTCTGAACTGCGACACATGAAATATGTTGTGCAATTTGGCCAGACTCAGACGAAAGCAATCTGGTAAGCTATAAGACCTGCACGTCGGAGGATCTGAAATGGGCCAATGCATTTGGGAGTGAGCTTCTTAGACTTCATTGCCCTACCAACTCCAGTAGTAGACGTCACTCGCCAAAATACATGTTCTTCCTCTTGAAACTTCAGCGGTTTCCTCCGTTGCTCGGCATAACTCTTTTGTCTGCTTTATGTTGTCTTCATCCTTTCTTCGATCAGACAAACTTTATTATGGTATGTTGTACCAATTCTGGCCCCTCAATTAGGTTGTCACCATCCTGATACCAACACAAGGGAGTTTGGCACTTATGCCCATACAGAGCCTCGTATGGTGCCATCTCAATGCTCGCATTATAGCTGTTTTTATATGTGAACTCAAAGAGAGGCAACATATTATCCCAGCTACCTTGCTCGTCCAACACACGCGCTCTCAACTTAGTACCCAACACCTCTTGTAATGCTCCCCACAAACGAGAAATGAACTTTGAATCTCTATCTGGCACAATACTAGAGGGTACCCCATGTAGTCTAACAATCTCGGCAATGTAGATCTCTACAAGCTTAGTCACATCATAAGTAGTTCTAACGGGTATGAAATGGGCAGATTTGGTCAACCTGTCAACAATCACCCAAATGGAGTTAAACCTTCGTTGAGTCTTAGGCAAAGCTACCACAAAATCCATATATATACTATCCCATTTCCATACTGGTATATCTAATGACCTTAGTAGTCCCCCTGATTTCTGATGCTCTACCTTGGCTTTTTGACAAGTCAAACATGAAGCCACATGTTCTTCTATTTGTTTCTCCATTCCCGACCACCAAAACTTTTGCTTAAGGTCTTTATACATTTTGGTGGTACCAGGGTGAATACTCAACTTGCTTTTATAGGCCTCATCCATGATAGTCTTCCTCAATTATGTATTATCGAGTAAACAAACATGTCCATTACATCTCAAAATATCATCTGGACCCACCTCAAATTCAAGGGCCTTGCCTACCTCGATTAACTTTCTTTTCTCTTGAATCAAAACGTCTGTAACTTGGAGACCTTTAATCTCATTCATCAATTAATTATCTATAATGATCATTCCACATTACTCTTTCCCCAATGGGGAATCCAAATTAAGATCCAAGTCACGAAACTTCTCTAACAACTCCAACCCCTTCATTGTTACAAATGATAGATGAACTCGGTTTTTGCTTATTGCATCAGCCACCACATTGGCCTTCATAGGATGATAATGCAACGTGAACTCATAATCATTAATGAACTCTATCCTTCTCCCTTGTCTAATTTTAAGTTCCTTTTAAACAAACAAGTATTTCAAACTCCTATGGTCACTAAATACATCAAAACTACACTCATATAGATAATGTGTCCAAATTTTCAGTGTGAAGACAATTACAGCTAACTCCAAGTCATGAGTGGGATAATTATTTTCATGCACCTTCAATTGACTTGAGGCATAGGCCACTACTTGTTTGTTCTGCATCAGCATACAACCCAAACCCTAGTAGGAAGAATCACAATAAACTTCATAAGGCTCTTCTAGTTGGGGCAACACTAACATTGGGGACGTAGTTAGCTTCTCCTTCATCAACTGGAAACTTTTCTCACACACCTCAGTCCATGCATAAATTTGGTTCTTCTTCATAAGGTGTGTCAATGGAGCCGCAATCTAGGCAAATCCCTCAATAAATCTCCTATAGTACCCGACCAAACCTAGAAAACTTCTAATCCCTATGACTGTCTATAGTTGTTTCTATGCCATCACAGCTTCTACCTTGGATGGGTCGACAACAATCGCTTCCTTAGAAATTACATATCCCAAGAACTTCATTTCTTCCAACCAAAATTCACATTTTCCAAGATTGGCATATAGTTGTTGCTCCTTTTATACTTGTAGAGCTTGACGCAAATGTTCCCCATGTTCTGCTTGGCTCTTGGAATAGATCAAGATGTCATCAATAAAGATCACCACAAACTTTTCTAAGAATGGATGCAATATGTGGTTCATATAATCCATGAACATAGCTGGCGCATTGGTCACTCCAAAAGGCATCACCAAGTACTCATAGTGCCCATAACGCATTCTAAAAGACGTCTTGGATATATCATCTTCTTTCACACGAATCTGAATCTGATGGTACCCTAACTTTAGATCAATATTAGAAAACACCACTGCCCCTTTGAGTTGGTTCGCTAAATCATCATTGTGGGGTAAGGGTTATCTATTTTTTATTTGACCTTGTTGAGCTCTCGGTAATCAATGCACAATCTCAACTTTCTATTCTTCTTCTTGACCAATAATATGAGGGCTCTTCATGGTCACATACTAGATGAACGAATTTCTTAGATAGAAGGTCTTCCAATTGGTTATTTAGTTCTGATAGCTCTAAGGGGGCCATTCTATAAGAAGCGATAGAGGTGGGTCTAGTACATGGAATAACATCAATAGAAAATTCGACGTCGCGAACTGGGGGTAGTCCTAGTATGTTTGGTGGGAAAACTTCAGAGAAATCATTCACCACTAGGATCTCATTGAAAACAACCTCTGGACTCATACTGATGGAGTTGAGAAACACATATTTTTGAACTCCTCCCTTCAAAGTAAACTTCAATCTGTTGGTCGAAAGGAACTTCGAAATATCAGGATCTAGAAATTTCACTTTCCTTTGAGCGCAATCTAACATGACATTGTTGCTAGACAACCAATCCATTCCCAAAGTTACTCCAAAATGTTTTAGGGGAATACAAATTAAATGGATCTTAAAATTCATTTTAATCATAGTCAATGGGCATTGCAAGCACGCCGAATTACATTTTACTGGTTCAACAGATGGGAGGGTAACCAGTAAATCGAACGGTAAGGTAGTGACATCTGGTTGGAGTGAATCTACCCAATCTAATGAAATGAACGAGTGTGTGCTCTAGAATCATATATCACAGAAAGTATCTTTCCAGCAATTAAACACTCACCTTGAATAAGTTCTAAGGAAGATAGTGCTTCTTCTTCACTGATGTGATAAACACGTCCTCGAGTAGTAGGGCATGAAACATCCTTATTGTTGACCATCTCCTTATTGTCAGTAGTGTCCTTCTCCCGAAAATCTTTTGCATGATGGCTTGGTTTTTGACAAGCATAACATATCCTGGTTCTTCTGGGACACTAAGTTATCCTATGTCCCTCGTGTCCATAATGGTAGCATCTAACAATACACATTGGGTTATGTGTTGGATTATGAGGCCTCTAATATCCCACATTTTGGGGGCCTGATCGATCTCTAACAATCCCTTTTGAGCGGGCATATGGCTTTTGTTGTTGAAAATATTTGCCTCTATTTTTTTGGTCACCATTTCCCTGTTCAAAGGTAATATTTAGAGACATAACCCAATAATTAAATGATAACATGGTGGTCGATTTCCACCTAAGGTCTCTCCGGTCCATCGATAGCACCTTTGTTCAGGAGCCATTGTTTCATGATATCTACCTTTTTGCATTTCTCCACCAGCACCTGATACTGACGTATCTCTAGCAATCCCATTGACCCCTTAATCACATACTTGTGTGCGCCTTCAAACCTCCCGCACATGTACTCTTCATCCATTTGGTTACGAAAGTAGAGAAAATGTTTTGCTAGGGACTCAAACTTTGCCGCATACTCGGACATCGTGAGACTTCTCTGATATAGTCTAAAGAATTGTGCTTCTTTCTCAGCCCTGACACTCTTCAAAAAATATTTGTCCAAGAACTTTTTCTTGAAGACTTCCCAAGTCACCTCTTCGTGGTTTCCTTCCATCATTTGTCTCGCCCCCCGCCACTAGTATTCAGTTTCACCAATTAGTAAGTAGGCAACATACTCCACTTTCGTTTCATCCAGGAAGTGGAGGATGTCAAATATCTTCTCAATCTCCTACAGCCAGAGGTCAGTCTTGTCACGGTCAAGCTCCCTTTAAATCTTGGCGGATCTTGTCAATGAAATTCAGCCAGTCCTTTCTTTGCAACCATTGTTTCCTTCGTCTAGTCCCTCTACGCATTAAGTTGAGCCTGGATTGCAGCCTGTTGAGCCTGCACTGCAGCTTGTTGGGCCATTGTAGCGACCATTGCATTCATGTCTTGGATTGCTTCAATCATGTCAATTCCTCCTTGGGGGACTGATCGGGTGGCACGAGGAGCCATGCTACCAACAAATTATCTAATTATGATGACACTATGATCTAATTGTAACCTTAGGGTGGTAAGGAACTATTTTATTCACAGCTATATTGTGGGTTCAAGTTACACAGTAAGTGGTGCACTAGAGAGGTTCCTAGGAAAGAGAGGTGGGCCAATGGACCAGTTAATAACTAACTCTTTCCTTAGCCAAAATTCCGCTAATACAACTTTTTACTCTATTACTTTTCTTTTCTATTATGGGGACAATATAGGTTCATGTCACATGGTAATTCATGTACTAGAGGAGTTCCCAGGAAAAAGAGGTTGGTCAACTGACCACTTAATAACCAAGTCTTTCCTTAGCCAGAATCCCGCTAATACAACTTTTTATGGTGTTACCCTTACCTTCTATTATAGGGATTCTAAAATTTTATATATGTTAGAGGCTTAAAGCATTATCTTTATTACAAAAATTTAAATTATAACACAACAATTAAATAATTAATGATTATTCATAACCATTATAATTCAATTGGTCTAATTAATAACGTCTTTAAAGGGGAGACCAATTAATTATTGTATATTTTCAAATCAAGTCAATCTAAATCAATCCACAATAATTCCACATTATATAAAAATAAAACTAATCATTTTCTGATTCTAAAATAAAATAAAAATTAAATTCATGACAATTAATTGATAATGTCATAAATGTAAAAACAATTATTACATAATAATTCCACAATATAGAAAAATAAAACTAATAATTTTATGATTCTAAAATTAAAAAATTCAATTCATGACAATTAATTGATAATGTCATAAAT
>JBBPBT010000564.1:824589-861153 GCA_037974875.1 Cicer bijugum | reverse complement strand
GTTATTAAATTACAAGTTTTAAATTCATAACATATAAACAATTATTTAAAAAAAATTAAAAATCACGATTAATAAATTCATAATGTCATTAAATTCATAACATACAAAAAAAAACCAAATCAATTGTAGTAAATTTGTAACATAAAAATATTAAATTTACAACGTCGTTAAAATCAAAAACAATTTTTGCATTGAATCAAATTAAAACTATTTTCAATTCGTAAGAATTTAAGACAAATATTCAATCGCAAATTTTAAAGAGGTTACACAATTAATGATACTTAATAGGATATATGTACTTAATAAAATAAAATAGAAACAGAAAACAAAAATAGAAAACCAAACAATTAACATAATTAATGGTCCATAATAGCAATTTAAAAAGTTAGTTAAATCCAATAATTAAAGAAACAAAAAATTAACACAAGCAACGTTAAAATATATGTGACATATATGATGATTCCCACCTCAAAAGTCCGAGAATTATTGCTCTAATACCATAATGTAACGCCCCAAATTTTTAATTCAAAACATTACTTAAAAAAAATACTTATTTCTTAGAATTTATGATTTTTTTTAAATACTAAACATTTATTTATTTTAAATAATTTGTAATAGCCAGGTTATTTAATATCGTTAGAAAAAAAATACTTATGCAAGATTTTAAATAAACTAAAGAAAATTATTCTTAACTGAAGGGAACCACTTCCGTGTTTCTAGAATTCTAAAGATATAAAAGAATAACACAAAACATATAAACGCTAAAACTTTCAATTTAAAAGAAAAAATGTGAAAACCACATAATGAATGCTGCTAAAACTATATGATCCGGATAAAAACCTGCCACTAAGGCAACTTCCACACAGAAAAATCACCCATACCAATGGAGAAAACAAACCTGTCACTAAGGAAACTCCCACAAAGATGCATATGCCATGACATAAAGTTATAGTATCAAACAGATATATTCCCACACAGCCCACTAAGAATCATGTCATATGCATTCAAAATCACATTTTAAAATAATCTCTTTATTCACATATCATAAAGAACATATACCCACATCGATATCATGAGTATCACACACTCATAGAAAAATAATCATAAAAATTATGATTTTCACCGCATACACATAAAAATAGAAATTTGATATCATATAGGCCATAAAAATTAACACTTTAACATATATAACAAGAAATTTTGCACTCCATCGAATATACATCATAAAATTTAAAAATTTATCACATATAAGGTAAAAATTCAAACTTTATTTCATATCCATCATAAAACTACAATTTTATCACATGGCATAAAATTTCATACTTGAATACCTAGAAGTCATATATTACAATTCAATCTCAACAAAAATTGATGTTTTATTGTTTTAATCCATTAGTCTACATTTATTCGTTTTAAAATATAAGAAATCACGATTATTTATTTCATGTTATTCAACCAACGGCCTTACAATAATTTGTGTGGAGAAAAACCCTTACCTTGTCCGCTTTTCTTCCTAGTACAAAACTTTAAGCCCCATGAAGTTGTTCACAAAGAGAAGAAGTTTCAAGCTTTGGATACACGAAGAAAAAGAGGTGTGAAGGTGATGGTGGCTAGGGTTTCGGTATTCTTTTATTTTAATTATTATTATTGGTGAGTATACATAAATTGTGGACTTAGGGAAATTTAAAGTAGAAATTGTTGGTTAGATATTGTTGGGCCTTAATGAAGGATAAGAGTGATAAAATGTCATTCTTTTTGTCCTTTTTTTTTTTTGTTATGAATCATCATAAAAACCAAGTCACAAACACAACCCAAATTTCTACTCATTCAAGTGGGTTGAACCATACCAAGTCTCAAACCTTTAACCCAATTTCTTCTTGCACCACATCTGCATAATATATATATATATATATATATTTAAACTCCCCATTTATTTAAAAATTCTTACTAATAACTTTATCAATTACAATAAGTCGAACAAGACAAATAATTATCACACGTAATTTGGTATTGAATAATATTGTAATATTGATAGGTTATAATTATTTTTAAATAATAAATTTAGAGGATGTTACAGTAACTTTGTTTCATGACATGATGCATAAGGAGATAGAGGTTTATGTAGATGATATGATTGTAAAGTCTCGTACCGAAGAAGACCATGTTGTTAACCTTTAAAAGTTGTTTGTACGACTAAGGAAGTCTAAACTCCGTTTAAACCATGCTAAATTCACTTTTGGAGTGAGATTAGGCAAGTTACATGGGTTAATCGTTAATCAAAAAGGGATAGAAGTATATCCAAATAAAGTAAAAGCAACACAAGAAATTTCGGCTCCATGCACGAAAGATCACCATGCACGGAAGATCATCAATCAATGTTGTGTCAATATCAATCATTCAAGTGGGTTGAACCATACCAAGCCCCAATCATTATCCCGATGAAAGCATGATGACTTTATTTTATGATACCAAATCATCTTATAAAGAAAAATGGATGTTGGTGTTTGATGGTGCTTCTAATGCTTTAGATATGGAACTAAAGCCATTTTGATTTCCTCAAAAAACCAGTTCACTCCATTTACGGATGGATTGTGTTTTGATTGAACAAACAATATTGTAGAATATGAGACATTAAAGATACTATTGAATCAAAGGTAAAAGTTCATGAGGTATATGGAGACTCATTATTAGTCATCCATCAGACAAAAGAAGAGTGGAAAATACAAGATTCCAAATTGATTATTTATCAAACTCATATCAAAGTATTGACATGACATTTCGAGAAGATTACTTTTCACCATATTCCTCAAGAAGGAAACCAATTGGCCAATGTTCTAAGGTTTTCATTCAAACGCATGGCCCAGCCAGTCAAACACAAACAACGAAGGAGGTGAGTTTCAAAATAATGATGACAGTTTAATACAAGTAAGAAGAACACTCAAATAATCATAATAGAATCGTATCATTACACAAATATTCCACCAAGAAAATATCACATTCAAAGATCAAAATCACTCAAGGAAAATCAATAAATTTTACAGTAACATCAAATTGTCTAAGAAAAATTATCACCACACACGATACATATTAATAACAACAAAACAATTACAATGCAATGCAATGCTATGAATGAGCTTAGATTCTACTTCACAATGTGGTACCATTCTAAGTTTGAAGTACTTGGTTAGGAGGATTGATACTATGCCACCACCCCCGAAGATGGACAATTCAAATTGGTCCTATCCTCATAGATCCTCTCAACTCAACCCGAGACACATATACGTGACAGTCGAGGTAAACGTTTGTTTCATGGTAGCTCCCGACATTTGGAGTGCTACCTCCAAGTCACCTAGGAATTCCCCCCCGAATACCTCCAAGGTCTAACAATCTTGCCTTAAGGCTCGACAGTAGACCGCCACAGTCAAGCTCATTCAGTTGTACTTCCCATGAATCACTAGGCTTGTTAGGACCTACCTATATGATGACAAAATAATCTTCACTTCACAATTTCTCAATATTTATTTTCTCCCCTCGTGGGCCTATGATAATCCATTAAGAACCGTCATCTCAAACACAGATTGAAATCACAATTATTTCACCAACTATGGGGTTACTTCAATATTCTCATCACAAATTCAATACATCACTATCATTAATCATATCTCATCACAAATTTATAACATCACTATCATCAAGCATACATCATCACATATTATTAATTTTACATCATCATAATCACATAAACATATCAAAGTAAATTCACTTTTATTATCACATCACATAAACACATATATAATCAGACATGTGAATAAAATTCATTCAACATCTAATATCATAATAATATCAAATATCACACATTTAATAAAATTAAATCAAACATCACAATAATATCTAATACCACACATTTAACGAAGTTAAATCAATCAACACCTTGTAAATATTTCTATTTCATATTTTAATCTCGCAATTCTAATATTTTAATATTAATTATTTATCACTCAAAAGGCTATTGTCGTACGTAGCGAGTCCCGAATGAATCGTTGGGAAACACGGTTTTCCCGTTCGTCTCAAATTATATTATACTCATGAATTCAAACACTCTCTCACCCATTACCTTATTTTGACGCTTTCACACATGAATACAATTCCACGAGCAAACAACATTTTTTCATAGACTATTTGTCCTTCAATCAATCTAACTCGACGGTTTATGGGTAAACGTTAAAAATAAATTACGAGAAGATACTCTAAAAAATAAATTCGAAATTCGATGAAAGAAAATTACAATAAGTCAGAAACCCAATCAGTTGAAAATATAACCACTTTTCACACGGTCGTTTTGGCGTTAGTTTCACTTAAATTGAACTTATGGTGAAGGAGAACGGTGCAAAATAACAAATTTTAAATTTAAACAAAAATGGAGAAAGTTTTTTGGAACAGTTATCGATCGCCGGTGTCAAACGATAGAGTTATTGTTGTGTTTCCTCTTTGGTTGACGGCTGCCCTTCCAACTCACTTCCCTTTTTTGTTTGTTTCATTTTATTAAGTCCATACATGAATCAAACCCATTAATCACCTTTTAGGTTTTTCTATTTTTATTTTATTTAAAACACAATTTCATTAATAAAGCATTATTACTATTTTAAAACTAATAATTTATAAATAAAAATAATTAATCTTTTAAAATACATTAATAACCAAAAATCTCATATTTAAAACAATCCCTATAATAATATTTATTTTTTTCAAATACTCAAATTAAAATATTACCATCATTAGATAATAGTCTAAATTAGAAAATAATTAAATATAACATCAACATTTTTTTATTAATTACTACATTTTAATAAATATATATAAAATCACAATGTCATAAAAAGTATATAAAAATAAAGTAAATCAAACACAGTATCACTACTATCTCAAGATAATTATTTATAAAAAAATAACTAAAAATAGAAAATAGTTATAAATAACTGAAATATAACTATGTGCATATTTAACGTCAATCAAGCGCACCTAAAAGTATTACATTAATAGGATACATTTATATACACGTAAAATCGTATAAAATATTTTTCTTTAAAATATATATATTACACTAAAATACTATTATTTTTTAAAAATATATCAAATAATAAAATATAATATTTATTATTTATTTTGCTCATGTAATCTAAGATTAATAAAACTAGCACATCATAAAAATCACCTATATAACAAAAATTAGTCATAAAATTTATTATCTCATATTCTAAAATAATTTTAATATTAAATTAATTATTTAAAATCGTATTTAACTAATAAAATAGTTTAATATAAAATTTAGGGTGTTACAATTCTCCCCTTGTTAGAGAATTTCTTCCTAGAAATTTACGGTGAGTGAACTTGTAACACCCCGATTTTTAACAGTGCGAGTGTATTTTTTAAAAAAACAAAGAAATAAAGAAAGAAAATACTTTTGGATAAATATTTAAGTTGTAACATAACAACAAAGTCAACAACTATTTACAAGCAATGAAATAGTTTTTAAAATAAAAATCCAAAATATTCACACATCAAAATACATCGGGGCTATGAGGCCTATCGGACATAGCTCATACCCTTGGGGTATTCTCGGCATACCTGTACAAAAGCACTGCCCCAAGAATTTTAACTCCCCCCACGTCACATCAAAAAGTGGTACATGGACCCATCAAAATAAAAGTCAAGCAGACAATATTAGTATAGGTACAATCTTCCAACATACAGTAAATACATCCACAAAAGAAAGACCTCTAGCCCCTATACAACCGTCTAATCTGATCATACTACAAAAACTATACGACCTGAGTGATCTCCTCACGCCCCGCAAGATCCTCCTGAAACAGCTCCAGTCAGGTGTCTCCAACTACCTCCCCATCTATAGGATAATAACCGGTGGGAAGATCATGGTTCTCATCTGAGGGCAATGTCCAGATTTCCACAATAATTGTAAAGGGTCACCAACCGAAATTAACAAATATTACATAGCATTTAAATTTCAAATGCACAAAATAACCTTTCAACTTAGCATACTCTTTGAAAGGGTTTTCATATGTCTAAAAATGCATAAACGATGTTGAAAAATGAAGTTTTAACAAACTGTAGTGTCGTAGCCGAATACAACTGAGAAAATGTAGATTTTCAGTTCTAAAATGGCTCTTAATCAAACAACACTTCAAACATTAATATTATCAACTATGAACACATAATTAACACCAAATTAATCTCCACAAATTCACACCTCAATTACACATCGAATATTGATAACATCAATTATGAACACATAAGTACATCAAAACATAATCAATCCAACTTCACATCTCTAAGCAATTACAACAAATCACAACAACAACCGAATATGTATATACAATCATCATAGTATAACACACATGACTCGCGTGCCAAGCACCCTAATGCAATGTGTATATGCCAAAATGCATGAACACGGAATTCCAAACTAAAACCCTCCTCGAAGGGGCGTAAATCATAATTGTACCGCCTATCACCGACCAGTACTAATTAATGAGGTGCCACCTATCACGGGTCAGCACAATTTACTAAAAGCGTAAATCGTAAATGTACCACCTATCACAGACCAGTATTGTATATCGAGGTGCCACCTATCACGGGTCAGCACGATTTACTAAAAAGTGTAAATCGTAAACGTACCGCCTATCACAGATAAGTATTGTTTAACGAGGTGCCACCTATCACGGGTCACCACGATTTACTAAAAATATGTACTCTATCACAGACCTACACGATGCGAAAGTCCCCGCAAGGATAAGATGAACCAACATATCACATGGCATCCTCTCGTGGCCCATCACGGTCACCACTATCACCATGGCCCCATCGCGGTCACCACGTACTATGAAATGCATGGGCATACTCTTATTCTTTTCACCACAATCATTAACGAAATGCAGCTACTAAAAGATTCCTCTTTTTTAATACTCATTTAACACTAATGATTTTTCAAACACAACACAGAGCATACTCAAAATATTTATTCACACCAATTAAAATTTCCACAAACACACATAAATCACATCTTCAAATTCCATTCACACCTAAATTGAATTAAATTCATTTTCCACCAAGTCAGACATAAATTTCTTCTCAAAAATTCATAATACTAATTATGAACACATCAATTTCACCAAATATGAATCACCAAAATTTCCAAACATTAATCACCCATATTCAATCTCCAAAATTTTCAACCGTAAATCACCACAACAACATTAATATATCAGAGTTCTCCCCACCACTAACTCGGTGCCAACGGTCTCGATTCATTTTTGAGACCCAAGGAGCTAACTACATAAGCATAAATATTTATAACAATTTGTTCACAATAAAATTAATTCCAATGTGACTTGGAGGTAGCACTTCAAATGTCGGGAGCTACCACACAACACACGTTTACCTTGACTGCGACGTATATGTGTCTCGGGTTAAGTTGAGCGGATCTATGAGGACAAGGCCAATTTAAATTGTCTGTCCACGGGGATGGTGGCGTAGTATCAAGCCTCCTAACCAAGTACTTCAGAATTAGAATGGTACCACATTATGAAGTAGAGTCTAAGCTCATACATAGCATAGCATTGCATTTTATTGTAATTGTTTTGTTGTTATTAATGTGTTACAGTGAAATCTATTGATTTTCCTTGAGTAATTTTGACCTTTGAATGTGATATTTTCTTGATGGAATATTTGTGTAATGATACAGTCCTATTATGATTGTTTGTATGTTCTTCTTACTTGTATTATATTGTTATCATGTTTTTGAAACTCACCTCCTTCGTTGTTTGTGTTTGACTGGTTGTGTTTGCGAAATCTCAGTTATTACAGGTTAATGAGTCTTGAAGTTCAAGTCTGGGAGGAACCCCGCTCTAATAGGTGATATCGGGAATAAGGGTTTTAATTTGTATTTTACTTATTTAATTTGAATAGAATTTTTGTATGAAAACCTTAGAAGTACTAGTAAGTTTTTAGAATTAAATCATGTAATTATACTTAAATCAAGCTTTTAGAGATTGCACTATTTTAATGGATAAAATAAATTTAAAGTGTTTTTTATTTTTATTTTGAGACACGTGATATCCTAAATTAATAGTGGTATTAGAGCATATTTTTATTTTGGGATTTATAGTATCACATTAGTGGTATCAGAGCAGGTTTGTTCAATCAGGCCGAGTGGATTGAGTGTCGATTCAATAGGAGTCAAATGTATGTCGTGTCAATTGTGTTTTCTTGTGTATTAATTATTTTTACTATCATGTTTTTCTGCTTTATATTATTGTGTTATTTGTCATGTGATATATGCTTTTGTATAATTTTACATATATTTGAAGTTACTAATGAACTATTTATTGTTTCCTTACTCTAATTGTGTTGTGATTGTATGCTTCTACTTGAGTGACTAAATAAACCATGAAATTATTTGTTAAAATTTGAGTGAAGTTGAATTGTTGATATAACCAAGTTAATTACCTTTTGATTAGACTTGTGGTTTGCATTTCTAACTTTGATTGTTTGCTCTGGTGTTATAGTGGATAGGTAGAAATAATTTTTTTATTGACTAGTTATATATTTAAAATTTTTAATTTAATCGAGATAATACTAATTATTGATTGATTATGATTATTAATTATTTTCACAATCATATTTTTGTCCTTCAATCGATCTAACTCGACAGTTTATGGATAAACATTAAAAATAAATTATGAGAAGATACTCTAAAAACTAAATTCGAAATTCGGTCAAAGAAAATTACCATAAATCAGAAACCCAATCAGTGGAAAATATAGCCAATTTGTACACGGTCGTTTTGGTATTGGTTTCACTCAAATCGAACTTACGGTGAAGTAGAACGGTGCAAAATAACGAATTTAAAATCTGGGCGAAAATAGAGAAAGTCTTCTGGAACAGTTATCGATCACCGGTGTCAAACGATAGAGTTATTGTTGTGTTTCCTCTTTGATTTTACGGCTGCCATTCCAACTCCCGTCCCTTTTTTAAGTCCATACATGAATCAAACACAATTTTATTAATAAAGCATTATTACTATTTCAAAACTAATAATTTATAAATAAAAATAATTAATCTTTTAAAATACATTAATATCCAAAAATCTTATATTTAAAATAATCCCTATAATAATATTTATTTTTTCCAAATACTCAAATTAAAATATTACCATCATTAGAGAATAATTCAAATTATAAAATAATTAAATATAACATCAACACTTTATATTAATTATTAAATCTTAATAAATATATATAAAATCATAATGTCATAACAAGTATATAAAAATAAAGTAAATCAAACACAATATCACTACTATATCAAGATTATTATTTATAAAAAATTAACTAAAAATAGAAAATAGTTATAAATAATTGAAATATAACTACGTGCATACTTAACGTCAGGCAAGCGTACCAAAAAGTATTACATTAACGTAAAATCGTATAAAATATTTTTCTTTAAAATATATATATTACACTAAAATACTATTATTTTTTAAAAATAAATCAAATAATAAAATATAATATTTATTATTTATATCGCTCATGTAATCTAAGATTAATAAAATTAGCACATCATAGAAATCACCTATATAACAAAAATTGGTCAGAAAATTTATTATCGTATATTCTAAAATAATTTTAATATTAAATTAATTATTTAAAATCGTACTTAACTAATAAACTAGTTTAATATAAAATTTAGGGTGTTACAAAATGAACTCCAAACTACGAGGGGCCTTATGTTGTGAAAAAGGCTTTCCCAGGATGAACTCTAATACTCGCAGAAATGGATGGGAGGAGTTTCAACATCCGATAAATTTAGATGTAGTTATAAAATATTATGCTTGAAAAAATAAACAAAAAATGAATTAAAAATAGGCTCTCTAGGATGAAAACCTAAACCTGAAAAGGCAATCTATGCAATATATTCATATTTGTCCGACAATTAAAAATAATTTAAAAAAATATATTTAATAAATATTTCACAATTATTATTATTAAATCCAAAAGAAAATTCATCATTTTATAAAATCTTACCAAATTTTGAGAACATATTTACATTATTCCTATTATATTTCCCTTGATATAAAAATCAAAATAAATAAATAAATGTGCTCTCTTGTCCAGTGCCCCTTCTTTCTCTTCAGTCCCCTTCTCTTTCTTTTCAGGTTCTTATCTTCACTCATAAAGCACTCAATGAAAAATGTGAGCCACTTTTTTATCCCTAATTATCTAAGGTTACTTGAGGTTTCCTGTAAAACAATAAAGGCCATATCTTAACTTTATCTCATGGACACACATTCATTATTTTAGCCTCTAAATTGAGACAAAAATCAATTAAAAGGGGAAGAAATTTGGTTGAGTAGAAATTTGGCTGAGTAGAAAAATAGAGAAAAATGGGGAATTTTATTTTTTTTCCAAAAAAATCAAAATCTATGAAGGAGAGTTTTCTTTTTTGTATCTGAAATAAAAAAAGAAGAAACACTGTAAAAACACATAAGAGTAAAGATAAAGAGATCCAAAAATGTGCTATCTTTATTAATCAAATTAAGTGATAACCATGAAAAATCCACTAAAGATACAATTGTCTCCAAGGTCCAGCGTAGCCTCAACCTATGTATCTCCGCCATTACCTGTTTATAGCTTCCGGCATGTATCTCCACACTCTCTTCATTTTTATTGATATTGTTTCTCTTTCTTAAACCCCCTTTTTTTTCGTTTGCTGAAGGAAGCTAACACTTTTTTTTTCATACCCATTTTTTTCTTTTTCTAAAATGACCTTAACGTAACTTGTTTCTCTTTCTTTTCAAACCCATTATTTTCCCTTTTAAATTAGTGCAAGTGTGTTTTTGTTTTATTTTCAAACTTTTTAATTTATTGAAGTTGCAATTACAGTACTATTACAACGTCTTTCTAACTTGCTTTTCAAACTTTTGCTTTACCTAAATTGCAGTTACGATATTATTAAATATTACTTGCCGGGTACGATGTTACATTATTATTAAATATTATTATTGGTTGTTAGGTCTATTATGGTGTTTTGTTTATTTAATTTATCGGGTTACAGGTTAATATATATCTTTTAATGCTATTATTTATTTTTTTTTATTATTGGTTTTATTTCATTAGATCATATCAACTTATTTAATATTCAGTATCAATTATTAATTCTTAAAAAAAACAAAAATTAATAAATATTTTATTTAAAATTAATTAGATGTGACATCTTTTAATCTTTGAGTAGTTAGAACATAAATTTTACAATTTGTCAGTTGTAAAACTCGTTTTTATAAATAAATTAATCTAATATCAACTTTTAAATTAGATTAATTAGATGTGGCATCACAAAAAGAAAACACGTCTGTGAGGGCCAAAATCCCTCAAAAATGTGAAAAAGCAGCCACAAATGGGCTATTTGTGGCGGCCTTAGGCAGCCACAAATAAGCTGGTCACAAACATTTGTGGCGGCCAAAACGGCCACAAAATTTGAAATATACGTTGCCTTTTGTGAGGGCCTTTGCAGTCACAAAATTCTGCCTTTGTGAGGGCATAGGCCGCCACAAATGCCTCACTTTGTGAAGGCACACCCGCCACAAAGGACATGCTGATTTTAAAAAGTTCAGCCTTTGTGAGGGCCCAGGCCGCCACAAACTCCCCCCTTTGTGAGGGTTTTGGCCGCCATAAAGTATCATCCAGATTAAAAAAGAAATATTTTGTGAGGGCTTAGACTGCCACAAAATATTATGTATATTAAAAAATTAATATTACAAATTCAAAATTAATAATGTATTATAATATTATATATAATAAATTAATATTAATATAAATTTAAAATTTAAATTAATATTACAATTAAATTAAAATTTAACTTAAATTTAAAATATAATATCAATATCAATATAAATTAAATTTAATATATAATAAACCAATCTGAATATAAATTAAAAATTTAAATTAAATTTAAAATAAAATATTTAAATTATAATTACAATTAAAGATTAATTTAAATTACAAATAAATTAAAATTTAAATTAAAATTAAAATTAAATTTAAATTTAAATTAAATATTAAAATTAAAATAAATATTATATATAAAAATATAATATTAATAATAATTAAAGTAATATTACCACCAAACCAAATAAAACATGCATTCCAAAATTCATAAATAATGTCTTACAAACCCAAAATTAAACACACAATAACTAACTAGGACAAGATAAATATGTGTTATAGAACCCAAAAATAAATTATGAAAATATTCAAATGACATCGATCAATCTTCATAATAATTCCTCTGATCAACTCCACTCCCACCATCGTTATTTCCTGCAATGTTACCCGACGAAAGAAGTCCCTCAAAAGTATTATTAATTTGTGTTGGAGGAGACATCATGTTTTGAAATTGAATTTCATCTTCAATTGCACCACCACTAGTTGAAGGAGGAGCCCTAGCTTGTTGAGGTTGATTTAAATCTGGTCTGATCAAGCCAGCTATTGGCATAGTTGGTCGGTATGCAGTTTGATGATCTGGTTGAGGTTGAGGAAGTTGATGTGAAGATGACGGAGGAACATACTCATAATTATGAAAATATTGTTGTTGCTGGAAGGAAAAGTTCGAAGGATCCTGGTGTTGCTGTTGGAAATTTGGAGGCGGTTGCTGCTGCAGGGAGTATTGAGAGTAATTTTGTTGCTGCTGGAATAGTGGTTGTTGATGCAAGTATTGAGGCCGAGGTGGAAACTGCTGATGAAACATAGGAGGAAATGAAAATTGTTGTTGTTGAAATTGTTGTTGCTGCTGAAACTGCTGCTACTGCTCTTGAAACTTTTGTTTCCATTCCTCATTCAATTTATCAATTGCGGCTTGTATCAGTTTTTTTGTCCTTTCTTCTTTCTCACTTGCCAATTGCTCCTTTAACTGGTCAAGATTATCTATCGACGGACGATGAGATCGATCCGTACTAGCATAAACTTACCAAAAATTCAATAATATTAATTCAATAATTAACGACCACTGTCAAAAAAAAAATTCAATAATATTAATTACATAAATCAAATCAAAAAATAAAAATAAAAAACTACATATATAATATAATATAAACTTACCAAAATTGAATCAAGCTTGATGAATATTTTTTGTAGAGAGAACAGTTAGAAGGAGGTGTTAGAGAAAAGTTAGAAGTGAAAAATGAAAGAGGAGTGGAGTAATATATATAGGATTAGGTTGGTCCTTTGTGGCGGCGAAAGCAGCCACAATAAGCAACGGCTATGTGTCATTTGTGGTAGTCAAAACGGTCAAAAAAGCATGGATTTGTGGCGGCCTGGACGGCCACAACTGGCAACGGTCCTTTGGGCATTTGTGGCGGCCTTTGCCACCACAAAAGGCAACGGATATAAATATTTGTGGCGGCATGGGCGGCCAGAAAAACAGTTTCCCCTTTATTCCTTTGTAGCGGCCTATGCAGCCACAAATTGACATGTCATTTCAGGCTTTTGTGGTGGACTTGACCCTCACAAATTTTAGATTTTGTGACTGAAAAAACCCTCACAAAAATCTTAAAAATTTAGGTAGAATTTGTGGCTGCTTAAGCCCTCACAAAATCGCAACGTTGTGATTTTGTGAGGGCTTAGGCTGCCACAAATTCCACCTAAATTTTTAATAATTTGTGAGGGCTTTTTCAGTCACAAATAAAAACCAATTTCAATTTTTGTATTTGTGAGGGCTTTTTCGGTCACTAATTTGTGAGGGTTTTTTTCGGCCACAAAATATTTATAAAGTTGGTCACAAATTAGGGTTTTTCTTGTAGTGCATCTTTTGAATATGTGAGTTGTTAAGACACAAATTGTACCACTTGGTGGTTTTAAAACTCAATTTTTAAATCAAAAATAATAAAATATTCTTAAATGGATTAATTGAATGTCACATCTTTTTACTCGTTGAGTTTTTGAGACCCTAGTTGTACAACTTGATAGTCTTAAAACTTGCATTTCAAAATAATTGTTTAAATCAAACAAACTCATTTTTTCATCAAAACAATTTTTTTTTTCAATAAAAAAACACACTTTCTTTAAAAGCAATCAACATATCCGCATTTTCTTCCCAAGAACTATGGAACTTTGATTTCTCTATCGCAACGGGAGATACGTAGAAGCAAGATCACACTCTTGTCAAGCTAATTAATAAAAATTTCTTTTTTTTTCCCTCTCTTTCTTAAGCATATTTTTATTTCAAAATCACCATTATATAAAAACAATTAATATTCATATTTAATAATAAAGAGAAAAAAATATATTTAAGTTAATATTGATTTTGCACAGATAATTACAGATAACCGTTTTTTTAGGAATGTTGTAGGATGCTAATGTGTTATCTACGCATAATCGACTCCCAAACTCTAAACTTAGTTTCGAATACTATTTTTTTAAAAGGTTTTCCTATTTTAAATAAATTTTGGTGACAACTCAATTGAATTCGAGAAACACGAAATTTTAGGGTGTCACAAGCTTAAAATTTAAAAAACAAAAATTATCATTAAAACAAAAATCACAATTCAAATTCCCTTTTTGTGATTGATACTATTTCAATTACCAACCAATCCAGCAAAGGAACCACAAGTCCACAACTGCAACCCAAAATCTATATTCCTCCATTAACGTTGTTGTGTTGTGTTTTTCTACAACCACACGAGTGCAACCAGTCATGATGAGCACCACGCCAAACTCTCTACATTCAAAGCTTTTATCTCAAATCAAACCCGTGACCAAGATAACCTCAAATCCTTGATTCGAAATGTGAAACGACCACCTTCAGGCCGTAATTTTGACCAGTTTCATGATCTACATGTCGACGGCTTCAATTTACACTAGCCGTTTTTAAGTTTTGTCAAAGTTCACATAAAATCCATCTCATTGGCTCTATGGTAATTGTTTTCCGACACCGCTCGTTTGTCTTAGTTCTATTTCAAATCTATCATGTAATAAAATTTCGACGCTGATGTGCATTTCTTCTTGAAATTTCAATATCGTTAACATCCCATAAGCACCCTTTCGGATCGTTCATGTCGTTGAGACTATTCTCGACTACCTTTTTTACATTATTTTACATCATTTCTCTCCTCTTAATTTTTTGGGTTAATTATGTTTTCATTCATAAAAATTATTCTATATATATATATATATATATATATATATATATATATATATATACAAAAATATTAATTAAATTTAAATTAAGAATTTTAGATTCTGCTATACATATAATCTTGGTGTTGAGTTTATGCTAATTCAGGTATCCAATTCTCTTAATTAAAATTATGGGCGGTTTCTATTGCTAATTATAAAAATATAATATTTGCTTTTTATTATTCTGATTAGGTTATAATGTAGTTTTATTCAAATGCTATACCTACTATTTATTTTAAATATCTTACAATTTTAATTTAAATAGATATACATATAATATTTATGTTATACAATATAATTTGATACTATATACATGTAATAGATAATTTACTTTTATTAGATTTTTGTGTATGCTTGATTGTATTTGCGAATTATTTGCAAATTATAAGTTGTTTGAGTTTTGTGAACTTATGTATGTTCTCTTATGTTGTGCAAAAGTTTCAATTAAGGTATGTGGTAAGAGTGAATTTGGATTAATGAGTGTAAAACAAGTGACATGAACGAGAAAAATATATTTTTCACAATTTATCTAAGGCTCGGTATGTACAACCTAATCTCTATGACAAATAATGGACAAATGAGAATACTCGAAATTTGGTCAGGTTAAAACATGAATTAGGAATTCTTGTAGGCTGTTTTTTTATTTAATCCAGAAGAATGTGTTGTAAATGAAATATTTTAGAATTAGGTATTTAATGTATTTTGTATCGTGATTGTTTTTAAATATCCTCAATATTATTTGGATATAAAATATGATGAATTGTATATACTTGGATTGCAATCAATGTGGTGTGTAATGATGATCTTTTATTATTAGTATAACATGATGATTGATTTGAATGTAACGCATGATTATGACAATATGAAATGATGGGGCATACTTGATTGTGTATGGTGGTATTAACTTCATTGATATTATAAGATACATTAAGTTGTCATATGATATAACAATGAAGTGTATGATGGAGATTTTGTGACAATAGTTAGATGTTATTGAATTGACATGTATATATATTGATGATACCCTTTAGACGATGAATTAGTTGTAGTTCCTACTCGTGCTAAAGATGGTGCGCTTAATGTAGTGAGTATCCTAGCCCAACGAGGGGAATAACTGGATGTTAGGAGTATTTGACGTGAAGATTATCTTGATATACTATAGGTTGGGTATGACAATTCAAATGATGTTGGGGAAGAAAAATTGAATGAGTCTGATTATCAAGGTCTATAGTTGAGCCTTACGGCAAAATTGTTACACCTTTGGATATTTTGGTGGAGAATTCTTAGGTGACGTGGAGGTAGCCCTCTAAATGTCAAGAGCTACCATGCAACACATGTTAACCTCAACCGTCGCGTATATGTGTTTCGAGTTGAGTTGAGGGGATCTATGATGACATGACCAATTTGAATTGTATCTGTAGAATTGTTTAGTATCAAGCTTCCTAACCAAGTACTTTCGAATAGGCCATGGTACCAAAGAAAGAGGAGGAGTCTAGAATATAAGAGTATGCATACCATTAGTTGATTGTGGGTTGACTTATCTTCAGGTTATTGATTGTATAAATATTTTACTTTCATGATTCTTGTTAACTTTGGTTTAATGTGATAGAGTATGATGTTTTACGCGTTCTTCTTAATTACTTTATACTATTACATATTTTTTAAGTTCAACCCTCGTTGCTTGTGGTTGACACTTGCGAGAGCACAATTATTATAAGTTATTTTTAATTGCCTTGGATTGAAGTGGAAGTTTTCTCTAAAGAGATACATGTTTTTTCGATTCATCTTTTATTTTGGGACATTGTTCGCTCTAATAGGTGACATCGAATTGGGATAAATATATTTTATTTTGTAACACCCCAATTTTATAATAACTATTTTATTAATTAAATAGGATTTTAAATAATTAATTCGATGTTAAAATTATTTTATACGCATACCCAATTAATGTAATATTTTTCTATGCGCATGATTGATGTTGAGTATGCACATAGTTATATTTCAATTATTTATAACTATTTTCTATTTTAAGTTATTTATTTTATAAATAATTATCTTTAGATATTACTAATATTGTGATTGATTTCCTTTACCTTTATATATTTCCTATGACATGATGATTTTATAAATATTTGTTGTGATTTGGTAATTAATAAAAATTATTGATGTTATGTTTATTTATTTTATTGTTTTGACTATTATGTAAAAATAATAATATTTTTATGAGTTTATTTTGATAAATGTTATAGTAATAATTATAATTATTATTTTGAATGAGAGAGTTTTGATTATTAATATATTTTAAAATAAATAAATAAATAACGATAGATTAAAATGTATAAGACACGCTAACTTATAGAAGCTGATTGGTACATGAAGGCATGATCTGATAACAAATTTTAAAAATATATATATTAGCTTATTATTAGGTTTTTCTTATTGCTTTCCTATCAGTCGCCTGCCAAAACAAAATCCTTGTTCCCTGCTTACTTTAAAATAGTAGTTGCCTAAAGTAATAATAGCATCTTGCCGTTCCATGGAGGAATTGAAGGAAAAATTGAAGAAATTGATACCGACGATCGATAATTGAAAAAAAAAAATAAACCTTCTCAGTTTTCATCCAAATTTCAAATTCGTTATTTTGCACCATTCTCCTTCACCATAAGTCCGATTTGTGTGAAACCAACACCAAAACTACCGTGTGAAAAGTGGCTATATTATCCACTGATTAGTTTTCTAATTTATGATAGATTGAAGGACAAAAAGTCAAAGAACAAAGATTATTTGCTTTTGAAATCATACTCTTGTGTGAAAAGCATCAAATAAGGTAAGGGGTGAGAGAGCGTTTGAATTCATGAGTATAAAATAATTTGAGATGAACGGGAAAACCGTATTTCCAAACGATTCATTCGGGGCTCGCTACGTACGGCAGTAGCCCTTTGAGTGATAAATTAATTAACATTAAAATATGGGAATTGTGAGATTAAAATATGGAATAGAAATATTTATAAGGTGTTGATTGATTTAACTTCATTAAATGTGTGGTATTTGATATTATTGTGATGTTTGATTTATTTTTATTAAATGTGTGATATTTGATATTATTGTGATATTAGATGTTGAATGAATTTTATGTATGTGTTTGATTAGACGTATTTATGTGATGTGATAATAAAAAATGAATTTATTTTGATACGCTTATTTGATTATGATGATGTATAATTAATAATAACGATGCTATACATTTGTGACAAGCCTATGTGATGATGTAAGCTTGATGATAGTGATGCTATAAATTTGTGATGAGTTTATGTGATGAGATATGATTAATGATGGTGATGTTGCGAATTTGTGATGAGAATATTGAAGTAACCCCATAGTTGGTGAAATAATTGTGATTTGATAACGATTCTTAATGGAGTATCATAGGCCAACAAAGGGAGAAAATAAATATTGAGAAATTGTGAAGTGAAGACGATTTTGTCATCATATAGGTAGGGCATGACAAGCCTAGTGATTCCGGGGAAGTACAACTGAATGAGCCTGAACACGGAGGTCTGTTGTCGAGATTTAAGGCAAAACTGTTAGACCTTGGAGAAATTCGGGTGGGGAATTCCTAGGTGACTTGGAGGTAGCACTCCAAATGTCAGGATCTACCATGCAACACATGTTTACCTCGATTGTCATGTATCTGTGTCTCGGGTTGAGTTGAGGGGATCTATGAGGACAGGGCCAATTTGAATTGTCCTCCCACCGGGATGAAGGCATCGTATCAAGCCTCCTAACCAAGTACTTCAGAGTAAGAATGGTACCACATTATGAAGTAGAGTCTAAGCTCATGCATAGCATTGCATTTTATTGTAATTATTTTGTTGTTATTAATATGTATCGTGTGTGGTGATATTTTCTCTTAGACAATTTGATGTTACAGTGAAATCTATTGATTTTCCTTGTGTGATTTTGACATTTGAATGTGATATTTTCTTGATGGAATAATTGTGTAATGATACGATCCTATTATGATTGTTTGCGTGTTCTTCTTACTTGTATTATACTGTCATCATGATTTCGAGACTCACCTCCTTCGTTGTTTGTGTTTAACTGACTGGGCCCTGCGTTTGTGAAATCGCGGTTATTACAGGTTAATAAGTCTTGAAGTTCAAGTTTGGGAGGAACCCCACTCTGATAGGTGATACCGGGAATAAGGGTTTTAATTTGTATTTTACTTATTTAATTTGAATCGAATTTTTGTAGAAAACTTAAGTACTAGTAAGTTTTTAGAATTAAATCAAGTAATTATACTTAAATCAAGCTTATCGAGATTGCACTATTTTAATGGATAAAATAAGTTTAAAGTGTTTTTACTTTTATATTTGAGAAATGTGATATCCTAAATTAAATATAAAGTATTTATTTTCTTAGAAACATATTTTTTATTTATCTGCAGCAAATTTTATAAGAATATAATATAAATTATTATATATATTATTTTGGAATTTAGGGTGTCACATATTTTACTTGTACTTAAAATCAAATTTGTAAAACATTTGGAGTCCTCAAATGTTGCTTAAAACCAATTTTTATTATTATAAGTTTTTCCAATAATCACGTGTGAGTTGTGTACGTGAATTGTGATATCCCTTATCTCCTTTTTTTTTATGAAAACCCATAGTTTTAAAAATCTTGAGTGACTTAAATACTTATAAGTATAAAATAAATTAATATGGGATTTATTGTATCATATATAACATCAAAATCACACAAATAAAATCAATAACTAATTATAATATAAAATTATTTAAGAGAAATTATCATCACTTTCGAAACACATTAATCACAATCGAACAATCGCAAGATAATGCAATGTTATGTATGAGCTTAGACTCTACTTCTTCACCATTTAGTATTATTCTATCTTGGCTTGATCCTATGCCACCACACATGTGATAGAACAATTTAGAATGGTCATGTCCTCATAGATCATCTCAATTCAACATGACACACATATACATTATGGTCTAGATAAACGTGTGTTGCATGGTAGCTCCTGAAAATTGGAGGGATACCTTCAAGTGACCTAGGAATTCCCCACCAGAATAATCCAAGGTCTAACAATCTTGCCTTAGCAAAATAACATAACACCACAATCAAGTTAATTCAGTTGTACTTCTCTAATATCATTAGGCTTGTCAGTCCCTGCCAATATGATAACAAGATAATCTCCACATCAAAGACCTCTAAAATCTAGTCCCTCCCATAATTGGTCTAGGCTACTCCATGAAGAGCATCATATTTAGTGTAATTTAGAACTACCATTATTTCGTCAACTATGAGGTTACTTCACTATTATTATCACAAATTCATAATATCAAAATCATCAATCATACATCATAATCATCACATAAACTTATATCACACAATTCATTCATATTTTATCATTACATCAAATAAATCATCAAATCAAACATATGCACAAAATTTATTCAACGTCTAATATAACAATAATATCAAATATCACACATTCAACGAAAATTAAATCAATCCACAACTTATAAACATTTTTATTCTACATTTTAACATCATAATCCTCATATTTGCACAATAACTAATTTATCGCTCAAAGGGCTATTGGCTTACGTAGGAAGCCCCAATGAATAGTTGGAAATACGATTTTCCTATTTATGACATATTATATTATAATCGTAAATTCAAATATTTTTTTCACATATGATCTTATTTTGACGCTTTCACATGCTAATCTAAATCCACAGACAAAAATTCCATTTCACTGACCCATCGTCCTCCAATCAATCAAACTTGGCAATTTATGGTTAAAGGTTAGAAATCAAATATGAGGATACTCTTTAAAATGTCAATTTCAAAATTGGGATAAATTTAACTAACCAGCGGATAAAAAATCACCATTCACATAGTCCTTTTGACATTGATTTTGCACAAATCAAACTTGCGGTGAGTAAAATATTAAAGTTCATAAACCTAGAAGTTGGTGGTTTTATAGAGCTATTGAGAAGACTAAAATTCGGAAAAAGTATGATTAATTTACAAACTCAACAAGGAAAATAACATATTAAAATTTGGATATAAACGGTGGAAGCTACCAAATTGTTCCACCTTTCCTCTAAGAAAACAATTGTTGTTTTTCATTTTTTCTCTTTTAACTATATGTCAATATTTAGGGATTTAAATATTATTATTATTATTATTTTATCCTCGATCATGATCCATATCCAAAAGTTCACTATTATTAAAAAAAAATCAATAATTACTCAAATTCAATTTTAACTCTTTTCAATATACTTTTATCAGCATAATAACATAATCATTTCAAGATCAATGTTTAATAATGTACAACCCGTTTAATTAAAATAAGATTTTAGAAATATTAACATATTAATTTAAGACTAAGGAGTTTTAATTAAAATAGGAGTGGACAAAAAACTAATATAGGGAACGACCAAGATGCAAAAAGGATAATTTTCTTCTTTCCCCTCATTTTTTTATTCATTTCGTCGGAAAATACTCAATCATTCTTTCATTTTTTCCTTCTCCTTCTCATAACCAGTTTGAAGTATAATCTCATTGTTACTATTCATCATCTCCTTCAAATCCTCCATTTCTCCTTCTGTTTTAAAATCTCCAAAAACATCAATTTACTTAACACCATTAGACCTACCCAACAACCTTGCATGTGGTATTCAACCTCTCTAGCTTTGAGAATCAAGTAAGATCCATGAAGAAAAAAGGAATAAACCATCAAGATGTGTATCCTTCTTCTAGACATGTATCCTCTGATTCTTCCACGAGACAGTGTATCCTTTGATTATTCCTCTAGATGTGTATCCTTTGATTCTTCTTATGGATGCATATCCTCTAATTCGTCCACTGGAGGCGTATCCTTTAATTCTTTCTCTGGATGCATATCCTTTGACTCTGTCTTTGGTCACATATCATATAACTCTGATTATGTTGTCTCTGACCTATATATATCTAGTCACTTGCATCTGGTCTTCATGCATAGTTTTTTTCATGTTCATTATAAAAGAACAATTTTAATGAAGTTTAACAATAAAAAATTGAAGTTGAGAACTTCAACTTGAGATGCATCAGAATTTCATGTTTTTTTTGCATATTTAAGAAACAAATATTTTCAAACCTCCTCTCCCTATACTTTCTGAGCTTACTGAGATATTTTTATTTCACCCATTTATTTTTACATTAGCAGCTGGAGAAAACCAAGATACGGGCTAAGCACCAAAGGATTGGTCCAGACTTATTAGTTTTAAAATTGAAGTTAAGAACTTCAACTTGAGATGCATCAAAATTTCATGGTTTTATGCATATTTAAGAAACAAATATTTTCAAACCTCCCCTCCCTTTATTTTCTAAGCTCACTGAGATTTTTTTTATTTCACCTTTTTATTTTTCCATTAATAGCAGGAGAAAACCAAGATATGGGCTAAGCACAAGAGGATTTGTCCATTCTTATTAATTTTAAAATTATGATGTTTTGAATTGTATGATGTAATAAAAAAAATTTTAAAGACTTAAATTAGTTCAAGTTGTAATATTAATTTATGAACCTACCAATACAAGTTGTAAACTATATTTTGAATGTAGTTTTCAATTGTGTTTTATGATTCGAATTATTATTTCATTATAGTTGCTTCTGTTATTATTAAGGTGTATTGATTCAATTATCAAATTCTAGAAAATTGGTAATGGGTCTTACAAATAACCTATACTACTTAAAGTCATTGAACTTTATAAAATATTAATAATTACTAAAACTCTATTATCTGCCAAAACGACATGGTTTGTTGTTTAACATAGTTTAAATGACATGGCATACAATTTCATTATGTTGAACCATAAAAATGAAATAATTATTTATATGTTGTTTGTTAAATTAAAAAAATGAATCATTTTTTAAGTTGAAAGTAAAGTTTTTTGTAACACCCCGATTTTTAACAGCGTGAGTGTTTTTTTTTTTTCAAAAAAAATTCATAAAACAACTAAATAAAGAAGGAAATACTTTTGGATAAATCTTTAAGTCGTAACATAACGACAAAGTCAACAAATATTTACAAGCAGTGGAACAGTTTTTGAAATAAAAATCCAAAGTATTAAAACATCATAATACACTGGGGCTATGAGGCCTATTAGACATATCCCAGATTTTCACAATAGTTGTAAAGGGTTACCAACCAAAATTAACAATTAAGACATAACATTTAAGTTTTTAAATGCACAAAATAACCTTTCAACTTAGCATGCACCTTGAAAGGGTTTCCATATGCCAAACATGCATAAACAAAGTTGAAAAATGAAGTTTTTAACAAAATTGCACTGTTGTATTCAAATACAACATCTTTATATTCGAATACAAGGTTGTTTCATAAGTCAGTAGTTAAAACAGTATATCTGTATTCGAATACAACCTTTTGCATTCGACTACACATAAGTTAGTAGCTAAAATAGGATGTTTGTATTCGAATACAACCTTATGTATTCGAATACACATTAGAAAACAACAAAATTCAGCATTTAAAAGTGTTCCAAAATCAATCAACACTTACACACAAATTCAAACAATCATACTTAGTAATTATAGCACAATTACCATGACAACTTGAGTTTTGAGAAGGTTTTACAATCAATCACACTTACACACAAATCCAAAACACTCACACTTAGAAATTATGGCACAACCACAACAACCACTTGAGTTCAAACACTCAATTATAATCTTGAATCAAACATGACTCGCGTGCCAAGCACGCTAATGCAATGCGTATATGTCAAAATGCATGGACTCGGAATTCTAATCAAAAACCTCATCGAATGGGCGTAAATCATAATTGTATCGCCTATCATATACCTTATACTAATTATCAAGGTGCCACCCATCACAGGCCCGCACGATTTACTAAAGTGTCGCCTATCACAGGCCTTACACTATTTCCTAGAGTGTAATCACTCACAGATTAGCACGTTTTAGAGTGCAATGTCTCACAGATCAACACAACGCGATAATCCCTATAAGGATAAGATGAACCAACAAATCACATAGCATCATCTCGTGGCCTATCCGGTCACCACTATCACCATGGCCCATTCGATCGCAATGTACAATGAAATGCATGAGCATACTCTTACTCTATCCACGACAATCATTAAGTAAATGCAGATATTAAAAGATTCCCTATTTGTAATACTCATTTAACTCTAACGATTTTCAAATTCCACACAGAGCATACTCAAACATTTAATTTCCACCACACACATAAAATTTAATCCACAATTTACATTAAATTCGATTAATTCAAAAACCACAAAATCCATCAAACATTTAATTTCCATCACACACATAAAATTTAATCCACAGATATTAATTCAATTTGTTGACTTTTGTCATTGTTTTACGACTTAAATATTTTAACCAAAAGTATTTCTTTATTTATGAATTTGAATTTGTTTTAAAAGAAAAGCAAGCTGTTACATTTTCTACTTTGACGAATGACATCGTTTTATAGAGAACGGTTAGGGTTTGTCACCGTTTTCTTGCTTGCAAGAAATCAACATAATTCATAAAGTTTTGTATCATATCTTTTGAGATTGATTTTCCATAGAAACTTACCAAAATGGATCTTGTAATTGATTTAGCGTATCCTCTTTAAAACAGTTGAGAAGTAGAGGATACGATGGTCAGAGTATGTCTTAAGATCTTGAGACAACTAGCAGATTCAAGATGTTCATCAAAGGATGCACAAATGATTTGCCTTTTTTTAGAGCGTTTACTTTCACTAGAGCGTATAACATGAATCATAACAAAAAACACAGATGCTTGAAGTGATGATGTGATTATTAGGAAAATGATCATCTGCTTGTTAAGTTTATCAGAGACAGACAAACACTTGATTTGACATTCTTATCAAAGGTTGAAGAAAAGAGCAAAGTTGCATTCAACAGAGGCAAATATTGGTGTTGTTGTTGCTAGAAAGAGAACATTGACTTATAGTAATTAATTATGATAAATATTAGTAAATCTCGTATATCACATATATTTTGGGTTTATAATTTAAGAACGATAGAATTTGATAAATGTTTACAAATAGAATTTGCACATTCCATTATTCTTCAAATTATAACTAAATGTTGAAACTTCTTATTTTATTGAAGCTGCGAACTTTTTATTTTATTGAAGCTGTGATGGATTAAATATATATATAAGTTTAAATATATTTTTGATCCTTGCAAATATGTTTCATTTTGATTTTTTTCAATGTAATCTTTTTTTTGTTTTATACCCTTGCAAATTCTAACACGTTTTTAAAAAAGTCTTTTATAAATCTTCTTTAGTAAAAAAATGGTGACATGACTAATTTCGGATGAAGTGGCACATAGTAACTGTATAATTATTTTTTACTAGATAACATTTGATATTTAAAATTAAAATTTATTTTATTAACTCGTTTAATCATGTAATCAAAAACTTAAAATTAATTAATTAATTAACTAATTAAATAATAAAAAAATTAAAAATCTTCATCTTCAACCTCAATTTTTTTTAATAAAAATTCAATAATTTTCATCTTTAATTCAATTTCTTTTTCAAATCACAAATTCTCAAATCTTTAATCTAAAAGTGTGGACTTTCAGAGATGCATCATGTGAAAAAGACTTTGTACATGTTTCTGCGCTCCATTTATTGATGTACAATTGTAGTATTCTGTAATTTATTTTCCATATATTATAGGGAAGGGGAAAGAGATAAGATGAAGCCACGGCAGATCAAGTCTACGACCAGAACAGGGTAGTGCTGGTAATATTGGATTACTTCTTCTCAAAATATTATTATTACTATTATAAACAATTGATAACTATGTGCATTAAGCTTTCAGGCTGCAAATGTGGGATTGTTTAGAGTGTTTTCACTTGTAAGTGGTCACTGACCAATCTTACTTTTGATTTATTGCTGCTATATTTTTATTAACATTTTTTGGTCATAAATGGATGCATCTTTGGAATACCACACGTTAGATTAAAGATTTAATAATTTATGATTTGAAGAAGAAATTGAATTGAAAATAAATATAATTCAAACTAATTAATTAACTTTAAATTTTTAATTAAATAAGTTAATAAAATAAATTTTAATTTTAAATATTAAATATTCTCTAGTCAACAACATTTACACACAGTCACCATATGTCACTTTATCCAAAATTATTCATGTCACCATTATTTTACTAAAAAAATTCATAAAAAAACTTTTTTAAAACTTGTTAGAATTTATAGGGTATAAATAAATAAAAAATTTATATAGACTAAAATCAAAATAAAACATATTTACAAGAATAAAAAATATATTTAAATTATATATATATATATATATATATATATTTGTTTAATTATTTATATTTTGAATTGTATTTAGAATTTTAAATGAATAAGGAAGATTTCTAGAAAAAAGAACAATTATATATGATAGTGTATTTTAGATGAAAAAATGTTGTAAAATTGCTATTCAATACCAGTTATAACAACAATTTAAAAGAAAAACGCTAAAAAATCTTGTTGTAGGTGAACCTTTAACACACATATGAAGAAAAACCATTATTAAATACCATTTACTACAATGGTTTTTTATATTTTAAAAGTGCTATTGCTTTTTTAATGACGCTACAAAGTATAACGCTATTAAATGCATAAAAAAAACTGTCGTTAAAGCCTTTTTTTTTTATTTGGCTACTTCTAATCCTTTTTGGTTCTTAGCCAAATGCACTACATCCAATAATTTCAATAGTCTAAATTGATTAAGATTTTGATCATTTTGGTCTTCATTCAGCTTATTCTAATGCACTTTTGCTCTTAGCCAATTTAGTTCATCCAATAAGGTTGATATCCATGTTCTCTTATAACCAAGTTGGTTTGAAGAAATATGTCCCTCACTTGTTTTGATGATAACAAAATCGTTTGTGAGAACAATTTAATGGACTAGCCTTTTGATTAAGTTTGCAAGTCTTAGGTTAAGTGAATTATATATATATATATCCTGAGTCTGCCACTTGTTTGAAAATCTTAACACATGCTCTGACCATCATATCATCTGCTTCCCAAGTGTTTTAATAGAGATTTAAACATGATACACTAAATTAATTAAAAGATCTGTTTTGGAAATTTTATATGGCAAATCAATTTCAAAAGATACGATACAAAACTCAATGAATTATGTTGATTCATTGCAATCAAGACATTAGTCAGAAACCCTCATCGTTCTCTGTAAATGGACGTGCATTCTTCAAAGGGAAAAACAAGAAACACACAAGCTATAAGCACATTTGCACTCTTTCTCAGTGTCATTCTTTTTCATTGTAGTGTTGAGAAACGTTTTTGAAGGAACAAAATTATAAACACTATGTGAGAGCTAATTCAGAAAAACACAAAACCTTTCTTTTGTAACCTAGCCCAATGGTGGCTATATTCCTCAATTTCTTAACAGTACTAAGTTAGAAGGTTGAGAAGAATAAACACAATCAATGTGGCTAGTAGGAGTTCAAGTGTATGTTTGATTCTGTGATGAATTAATGGATTAAATCCTTCAAGTTGAAGTGAATGGACGTAGCTACCTTGTTAGTGGTGAATTAGGATAAATAGATTATATCTCTCTGCTATGTTTCTATTTACCTACTCTTTTTTCTTTACTTTAGTATAACCACACGAAAAAGATTTTAAAACAGAAAACATAATTCAGATCCTCGTTTCTTGTGTTTTTCCTTCTACCATTGGCATCAAAGCTCAATGTCACGATCATGAACTCTGGGACAAAGTCGAAGATGGCTATTAGGCTCCGAGAGATGTTGTTGGTGTTGAAATATCTAGAAAGAATTTGGACGCTGATCAAAAGAAACAATATAAAATGCATCACAAAGCTAGAACCTTCATGATGAATGTCATCACCTTCAATGAGTTTGACAAATGCAACAACAAAGAAACAATGATCAGCATTTGGGTACATGTTTCTAGCTTTTTAGTTTGGTATTTTAAAAGCTCTTTATAATTTAGAATAATTTTTTTAGTTTGTTTCTTAACTTTAGCTCGAAACTGAATTATAATTTTATTATTTTCATTTTGACCTTTTCTTAAATTGAATTTCAATAGGATCAATTAAATTCATTCGACATAATTTGATTTTGGTTTCTAATTTAATTGAATTATACTTTTGCGACGCTTGATCGTTAATTTTAATATTTTGACGATTGTGATGCTTAATACAGTCAAAGAAACCAAATTCACATAGTATTGATTACGCTTGTTTGATCAATTATGTAGTCAAATAAGAATAGAATCCCGATTTAGAAATTAAACTCATTGATAGAATTTGTGATAGGTCTGAAACTCCAATTAGTGGATTAATCATTTTGCTCATCTTTTAAAACAAAAATATAAAATAAAAAACCCTTTCTAATTTCAACTTTCAATTTGGTTAATATTATTATATCAGAAGACCTTGCGAAACGACTCGAGTTATTACCTCTATCTACATTTTATCAATTGTATTTGACCAACGTGCGATAGCGGATCAAATTGACGTCGTTGTCGGGGACTCTCTGATAAAAATATTAACTAGTTTTAGAGTATTACTAACCATTCTAATAATTGTTTCTTCGTATTTTGTTGCTCTACAGGTCGGATATGCTTGTTGCTAGCTCTTAGGCACGTTGCTAGTGAAAAAAACTCAGTTTTCAGGTGACTGTCTCGGATTACCCCAAAATTTCGCCAAAAAATCAGAAAAAATCATGGAATATGACTCCCATATAAGGGACTTATTCTGGGAGTCGACGCTCAAAATCCCAAAATTCCTTTGTTTAGACCCTTTTTTGAATTTTTCATATTCTCCAAAAATTCCAAAAAAAAAATTGTGTTGCCTTTATTTGATTTTTTGAAATTTTTTGTGATATTTTTATATTTTTTGGATTTTATTTGATAGATTTTTCGATTTTTCACTTCAATTTTAGCAATAGGGACATTGTAGGAATTTTCAAAATTGTAATTTTGCTTTGCATTGTTATGATGATGCATGACTAGGGCTAGTTTTGCAAATCTGCATTTCCTTGAACCTGAAATGGATAGGACATTTCATTTATGTCGTAAACTTAATAGAACTGCAAGTGCTAACGAGTCAGAATCAGATAGTAAAAGTTACAACTTGCTACACAATATGGCTGATGCAAATAATAGAACCTTAAGACAACTTGTTGCACCTAATGTGAATCATAATGCATTGTGTATCACATATCCTGAAGTTATTGTACCATTTGAGCTTAAATCTAGTTTAATACACTTGCTTCCAAAGTTTAATGATTGTGTAAGTGGGGATCCCCACAAACACTTGAAGGAATTCCATGTTGTGTATTCTACCATGAAGACTCAAGGAGTCACAAAAGACCACATTAAGTTGAGAGCCTTCCCATTTTCACTCCAAGATGTTGCCAATGACTGGTTATATTACCTTCACCCATATTCTGTTACAAGTTGGAATGATCTCAAAAAATTGTTTCTAGAAAAATTCTTCCCTGCTTTATACCCATATTAACTACAATTATTACTATACTATTTTACAAAATAATCACATAAAAATACTACCATCTTTATAGAATAGTCAAAATGATAAAATAATTAAATATAACATAAATAATTTATATTTATTACTAAATCCCAATAAATATGTATAAAACCATCACATTATAGAAAATATATAAAAATAAAGAACTTAATCACAATATTAGTACTATCTTAAGACAATTTATTTATAAAACAAATAATTAAAATAGTAAATAGTCTTAAATAATTAAAATATAACTATGCATGCATTTATTACGTAGTTTAACAGACACGAAAATATCACCACAAATATCTAATGTAAATCTATATGTAAACTAACTCAAAATCTTATCCTCTAAAATACTTTTGCTTAAATACCATTATATTTTTGAAATAAATTAAATAACTAAATATAATATTTATAATTTATATTACACATTAAATCAAATATATATGCAATTATCAAACCATAAGAAACTCACACATATAAAGAGAAGTAATCATAAAATTAATCAACATATATTCTAAAATAATTTCTACACCAAATTAATTTCGTTAAAATCCTATTTGATTAATAAAACAGTTGATTATGAAATTTGGGATGTTACAACTTCCCTGATGAGCAACTGCTACAGTTGCGTGAGGTAATTCTTTGGTTTACTGATTTAGTTTATGATCTATTTGTTGGTGTCCTTCATGCAGATGAATTCATAACACAAATACATAATCTTAATAGTGATGCCAATTTGACCGTGTGCGACAACATATCAAATATCTAAGAGTATCTTTAATGCTTCGGTTTTTAAATACAAAGGGAACAAGTAAGTACATGAAGCCAAAGCAAATCTACTCATCAAAAAGTATGAACTCTTTCAGATCGAAGAACACGAAGACATTGCAAAAATATTTTCTAGATTCCAAACTCTGATTTCTAGATTGAAGGTTCACTAGAACAACTACACAACTATCGACCATATCAAGAATATCCCCATAAATTTTCCCAACAAACAAAGACCAAAGGTAACAACTATTCAAGAGGCTAAGGATCTAAACAACTACCTCTGAAAAAACTAATGCATTCACTCAAATCCCATGAAATTTAACTTGTTAAAGACGAGCCCAAAAAGAAGTCAAAGTCCATAGCTCTCAAATCCTAAGGAAAGAAGGGGAATTCTAAGGCTTTGCAAGAAACTAAAGACTTAGAGGAAAGCGAAAGGGAAAATCTGAGTGAAGACTCAAATGATGAAGAACTGTCTTTTATCTCAAGAAAAATCTCTCGTATGTGGAACAACATAAATAAATCACTTTCCAAAAGAGGTTTTAGACAGTCCCAAAATAGTTGAGAATATATTGAAAAGCTAGAAAACATGAAGCTCATCTACTATGAATGGAAGGAACTAGGTTACTTCAAATAAGAATATCATAAACTTGAGAAAGGAAAATCCTAGAGGAATGACTTTAAGACTAAGAAGAAAAGTCTTAAGGCTACTTAGGATAACTCTGATGAAGATTAAAAGCATGCAAACATGGCTTTAATGGTAGATACTCAATTTCACTCTAGTTCTAACTTTGAATATGTTGATGAAGAAATTGAGGTATTCTTTGACATATCTCATAGTGAACTCATAAATATGTTAAATGAGTTTTTCAACAAAAATCATAAGGTTTCTTCAAAGCTTAAGTCTCTTAGAAAAGATCATGACATCTTAACAAACAAATGTAGTTCCCTTGAAAAAGATTTTGAGGATAAAGTTTTAAATTATGTTATGTATGAAATAGCCTTTCAAGAATTTCTCGCAAATGATATAGAAAAAAGTAAACAAGCTTATATGATCTATGGTTTCAATAGAAACAATAAACATGACATAGACTTTGAAGAAAAGAAACAAAATCCTAGATTTACTCAGTCTGACATTGTTTGTGTATACTGCCATAAGAAAGGTCACAACATAATAACTTGTCCTATGTTGAAAACATGGAAAGATAAGATACCTTTCATAACTAATAAACCAGGACCCGACCAAATTTGGGTACCTAAGAAAAATAATTTATCTTATAGATATCCTTAGCAACAAAGTCAAAACACTAGTCATGGTACTTGGATAGTGGATTCTCACGACACGTTATAGGAGAAAAGTCTATGTTCCAAGACCTAACCCTCAAGAACGGAGGATTCGTAGTATTTCGAGGTACTCACAAGGGTAAGATCATTGGGCACGAAATAAAAGGTAATGGTTCTTGTCAATTAAGAGACAATGGTTAGGATGTAGTATTCAATCAAAATTCTTGTAAAGTAATAAGTCAAACAGATGGATTCATACTATTTACTGGCCAAAGGAAAAATAACTTTTACAAAATAAATTTATCTGATTTAAACAAACAAGAAGTCAAATGTCGTATGTCTTTATGCAAGGAACAACTAATATGACACAAAACATTAGGACATGCCAATTTGAGGTTAATCTCAGAATTGAAAAGACTTGCCAAATATTAAGTACGAATGAGATGTTCTTTCTGAGGCATGTTAGAAAAGGAAACAAACAATATCTTCTTTTTCTTTTAAAAATGTTGTTTCCACCTCTAGAACACTTGAACTTTTACATGTGGATTACTTATGACTATTCGTATTACTTATGACTATTCCAGATGGACATGGGTAAAGTTTCTAAAACAAAAGGATGAGTCACATAAGGTTTTCACTACCTTTTGCAAACAAGTGCAAAATGAAAATGGTTTCTGTATAACAATTATTTGTAAAGATCATGAAGGTGAATTTGAAAATTCATTTTTTTGAAAACATCGGTGAAGAGAATGGTATTTTACCCAACATAACAATGTTGTAAAAATGAAAAACATATTTCTTCAGGAAATGGCACGTACCATGATTCACGAAATAAATGTTGTCAAACACTTTTGGGCAAAATCAGTGAAAATTGTATGTTACATTAAGAATATACTCTATATTAGACATATTCTCAATAAGACTCCTTAAGAATTCTGGAAAGGAATAAAGCCTAACATTTCATAATTTCACCAGTTTGGTTGTATATGTTATATTTTGAACACTAAAGATAATCTTCGCAAGTTATACTCAGGATCTAAGCAATTTCCTATAAAATAATGATTTTGAAATAGGCCAATTGACACTACTTTATTTAGAAAACTATCTTAGAGTGACCTTCTCGATATATGTTGATGACATTATTTTTGGTTCTACTAACGACAAGCTCTACCAAAAGTTAGGCTCTACCGAATGAAGGTGTTTACAAAATATGGACTATGATACACAAATAAAGACCTTCAACCTACTATGAATAGCAAAGGGATCATCATTCTTGACACATGCGCATATAAAAAGTATAAAACTATAAGTTAAACCATCAAGAAAGATTTAGAGTTAAATGATAGTTATTAATTATTATTCATGATAGTCATTACGACATCATTTGATCTATGTAATCAATCTAACTTAATGACAAAAGACTTTAGTTTTTTTAATCTAATAAATAGATTAAAGGAAAGAAAAAGCATAACATCGAGCCGGTTTTGGTGAAAATAGTTTATGGGTCACATGCAGAGCTAGCCAAAGAACTATGTAGCATTTTACAATATATTTCATGCGGCTATAGTGATGATTAAAATATTATTAACCAAACACTCAAGTAATACAGAAAATCAAACAAGTATAATTTACAGGAGATCTTGAAGTCAACATACACTGGCAAAGCATATATAAATGTGATGATGCAACAGGAAATCATTCACTCCATAAGTAATATCAACCTAGCTAATACATTGCACATGTCTAATCCCATTCAATATCATATAATTACTGCCGATATGCTACAATGTAACCTCTTTCTTAGAAAAAAAGTAATTGTTCATATTCTTCCATACTAGGATTAGTATATCAATGTAGTTGTAAAACATAAGTAGCCATGATTTAATTTTTATCTCAAAGAGAACAAACTTTCAGACCTTGTTGGAGATTCCATGAGATTATCAGGAAGTGAGCCTCCAACTGTCAATCCATTACGATTGGATGCCATTATCTGTTAAGTGAAACAACAAATTAAGTAACTCTAACTTAAACCCTATAACAACTCACTTCACTTGGTTGTAACAAAAACATAAATGAAAATACAAAATTAGTCACCTAATAGCAATTTAAACAAACATATACACGATCAAATTTATTATGTCCTTCAAACAAAAAACACTTTCTAAAATAGTGTTTCATCTAAGTTACACCAAAAAAAAAAAAGAGTAGTGTATAATTTACAAAATGCTCTCAACCCAAGTTTCAATTTTGAACAATATTCATAAATTAATATCGCCCTCAATCCAAGTTTCAATAAACTAATATTCATATCAGAGATGGAAAATACCCATCCACACATTCAAGATGCTTCATAAGGGATCCAAGAGTTAGTTCACAAAAGCTACAATTCAAACTAAAAAAGTATACATATGTTACCTCTATACATTCGAGAATTGGGGCATTTTTATATTAAACACTACTTTTACTTGTATTTCAACTCAGAGTTACATAATTCGCTACTAAACTTTAACTGCATTAATATATAACTTTAACTGCATTAATATATAACTTTAACTGTATTGCCACGTACTTCTTTACTAATGAAGCATAAGCACATATACAAGTACTCTTATGCTAAGAATTGTTGTATTTATATAGATAACTCAACTTCTAATATTTTAGAAGCAACCGATGTGGGACTTCTTAGAATTGTTATACTCATATAGATAACTCAACTTTTAATATTTTAGAAATAACCGATGTGGGACTAGTTTTACAAATTCTTCCATTTTTTACTTAACCTAATACTCCCACTCTTGTGTTAAGACCATTAATTTTTTTGTTTTTTATTTTAAGATTTATATATTAAAATTTACCACGAACCGAAACAGCGTACCAACTATGTATACCTCCAACGTACCGAATACTTTGAAGGTTACGTACCGCGTACCCGAACCCGTACCACGTACCAAAGAGAATTGCGAACCAGGTGACTATGTTTCAACTAGCAACCAGCAAAATAAGGCAATTCCTTTTGCTATGTATGCGCCAATATGCAGACACCCAACTTTGCATCTATGGGCATATGTGGGTATCAGACAAGCAAATTAATGAAAATGAACCAAAATGGTGAAGCCGCGAAAACGGAGATGCATGAATACAGCGGAAGGGCGACAAAAGGCAGAGAAATGCGAAGAGAGAAGATCAAATACAAAATTGTTGCGCGAAGAGAGAAGATCAAATACAAAATTGTTGCCCGAAGGGGGAAGAGACGGATGGCTTTTCTATTTGCAGCAGCGGAGGACCATGGGTTCATTTCATTCTACTTCAATTTTAGGATTTTGAACACTGATTCTAATAAGGTGTGAAGTTTGAGGGGAAAAATAAGATTTATGTGAACTGAGAGGGAAAAAAGAAGGTAATAATAAAAATAATATTTTATTGAAAAGAAAAACACAGTAAAATATTTAAATTTATGAATTACAAAATATAGCTCGTATCCTCGGACACTATAAGTGCGATAAATATAAAAAAAAACAATAAATTGTATGTCATTTTTTACATAGCGTCAGAATAACCGACGTTAACATTAAACACGAGAAACAAAATTAAAATTAATTCACTAACGCAGACTGATCGACACTAACTAACGTTAGTATCGGAAACCGACACTAAATATGACAACTAAAATAGATTTTTCTAATAGTAATTTTTTTTTTAAAATGAAATGTCCCCTTTTTATTTATTTCATTACACGTTGTTAATTTTAGTTATCGTTTATTTGAAATCCTTGTGAGACAATCAAAGTTTTTTATTTTTTTAACTAAATGACTAAGGAGTTATAATTATTAAATAATCTAAATAAATAAACAAAGTGGATAGTGTGTTTTAATGACAGAGGTTGAAAAGGGGAAAAAACAGAGGCTGCTAAAAGAGTAGGCTCGAGGGTTTGGTTGGGGGAATGCCCCAATGAAAATGGATCCTTGTTTGTCTAATTACTATAATCTTGTTAAATTCAATACGACATTTACTTTCAGTTTTTTGTTGTAGTTAGAATTATAGCTTTCGTAAAAATAAGGTTTAAAATATATTCTTATTTAATATTAATTTTGATTATTTTATTTATTTATTTTCATCTTAAATCTTTTAAAAGTGATGAATGTTATTATTTTTCATCATAAATGAAATAATATTTTTGCCACAACTCTTACTAACTGTTGTATTAATACTAAAATGAACTATTGAGGTTAAATTATGAATCAATTCTAAAGATAAGTGTCTAATCTTAATTAAAAGAAGATGAAAATACAAAAAATTCTAATAAATATTAAAATTTTAAAGAATCTAAAATTTAAATATATTTTGAAACATACAAGAATAATTTTTTATTAAGTGTAAATCTATCATTTGGTTGGATGGATCAATTTTCAAAAGATACTAGTAAAGTACCTTGCACATTGGAAAGGGTGAAACAATGTTTTATTAATTCTATAGTTCAACAAGATTGATAGTATGTCCTTGTTAGAGTGCATTATGTTTTTTTTTTTAATTACTTCCAAATATTGAATAACTTTAATTTATGAATTACATATATTTTTTTGTCTCTATAAAATTTCAACATATTAATTTTAGTCACTATTAAATAAAAAT
>JBBPBT010000564.1:790736-807675 GCA_037974875.1 Cicer bijugum | reverse complement strand
TTATTAAAATATAATATTTCTATTTTAATATAAAGAATTTTATTGTCTAGAAGTTTGTCATAACATGTTTTCAACAAATAAAATAATTAACCGTTCATTAGTTTTATTGTAACTAGATTTTATCTTGGCCCTCCTAGGATAAAATATTAGATATGCTCGTATATCTCTTTCGGTGATTATTGATTATCTTTTTTCTTTAGTTATTTGTTTATTTTATAAATAAAAGTTATTTATTTTATAATATAAAATTTATATATATATTTTTAGGTATTTTTTGTATGGTTCTTACTTCAAAAATTGCAAATAATTTTTTCTATTTTATATAATTACACTAAGAAAATTACATATGGACACTCTGCATCCACAATTCATTTCTTGTAACTTTGCAAAAATAATTTTCAAGATAAAACTAACATAAGGTTGCACATCATGATATGATATACTAATAAATTAGATACTTCAACTTACTCGGTTACACAACAATATGTGCTAATTTATTCTATTTGAGGTAGAAATATCAATTATAAGGAAGAGGGGTTTGAATTATAATTGTCCCTTTTTAAAAAATTCTATTTTTCAAAATAGGATCTCAATCCAAGATTGATCTTTGTAGTGATGAAGATCGATCTTGGTTTTGTAAAGGATCAATCTTGGTTTGCTTTAAAAAACACTAAGATCAATTTTATCAAAATATGATTCTTTGAAAATAAACAAGGATAGAGATAGAAAGATTGCACAGGTGTTTTATCCTGGTTCACCCAAACACGGGTTACGTCCAGTCCTCACAAGAGTGAGATTTTCCACTATGTGCTCAAAGGCAAGATTGTTCTTGTTGATCACACTTTTTTTCACAGATCAATCTTTGATCTTTACACAATTCCTACCCTTCTACCTAGAAAGGATTTCTTCCGTTCTACCTTACTGTTTGGAAAGGTTTTAACAGGTTACCTTTCAAAAAGTGAAAGGATTTTTGCAATTTACTCAAGATTTGACAAAACAACCTTGAGTTACAAAGTGACGGATTTGAGACTATTTGGAATCTGGATATTTACTCAACTCTTGTTTGAGAAATATATTCTGTAAATAGACCTCAGTTGTAAATGACTACAACACAAAGATTAAAACAAAACAACAAGCTATCAGAAAGATATTGAGACACTTTGAGTATGATTGATCTTTTGCTTGGTGCTAATTGTTGTGTTTTGTTCTTTATCTTGCAGCTGTATTTATAGACTTCAAGAAGGCTTGGGACAACTCATATGGCCGTTGGAGAGCCAACTGTCATGAAAGAGCTGTTGAATAAAGTCTGTCATAATGCAAGAGTAATCTCAGTTGCATCCAAGATCGATCCAGGATTGATCTTCGATCTGTTTGTGATGAACTAACTTGTACTTTGTGATTGTGTTAGTTTGTCTGATTTGAGTTCATGCTTTTCAGTCATGTGAGCAGGCTTAGAAGGGTTCAAATCAGTAGTGTACTTTACTACTAGTAGCCTTGTACTTGTACTTGCCTCTTTTGAAGAATGATCTTGTATCTTGCCTTTATTGAAGCATGTCTTTTGATTCTTCAATTTCTGGAACAAATGTGACATAGATTGATCTTTTGCTGATTCTATATGAGAATATAAGATGAATATTGTTTCCAGGATTGATCTTTTTACAGGGAAACTGATTATCTTTGCTTATGCCATAAATGAAGATCGTTCTTTGTTTCTCAGCAGAAGGTCAAGGTCAATCTTGGTTTTCCTGAATAGCTTAAAGATCAATCTTCGTTTTCCAAAATCAATCTTCGTTTTCCATAATCAATCTTCGTTTTCTAGAACTGCTTTCTTTGATCTGATTTGTGATGTTTGATACCTATCTTGTTTTAACATACTCAAATGCACATGTTAAATACAAAAACATTCAGAATCATAATTAATAATCTTTAATTAATCTTTTGTTTTATTATCATCAAAACACTTTTATCACTTGAATATAACTCACAAGCAAATAGATCAAGTAAATAAGTTAGATAGATAAAATAGTAATCTTTAACTAGATTGTGAATTACTTATTGAAAATATTATAAGCATTCTAAATTTTAAATTGGTCGTATATGAACAAATATGGTGGATGGTATCAACAATCAAGGGATAATATGGTGACACTCGACTAGCGAACAACCAAATTGTTCAACTGAATAAGTTAGATAGATATATGAGTAACCTCTAAATAGATTGTCAAATACTTTTTGAGAAAATTATAAACACTCCAAAATCTAAATTGGGCGTATAAGAGCAAATACAATGAATGGTAACAACAACCAAATGATAATATGGTGACACTCGACTAGTGAACGACCAAATAGTTCAACTGAATAAATTAGATAGATGAGTAACCTCTGAGTAGATTTTTAGATACTTACCGAGAAAATTATAAGCTCTATAAAACCTAAATTGGTCTTATACGAACAAACACGCACTAATAGAAATTTCGCCTACAGTGACCGATTTAGAGACTGAATATTTTCAGTCACACTGGCGACTGAAATTTTGAACGTACGAACTAAATATTTTTTTGTCACTAAATCGATCGCTAATAAAATTTAGAGATTGAAATAGCAACTAAATTTTAGCGACAAAAAATTCAGTTGCTAATTATCGTCTTACATTACTACCGCCCTAAAATTAGTTTCGTCCTCAAAACAATGCGTTGATAAATAACTCTAGGTGTTGTTCTCTCATCTTGCTCTCCAGTTCCCAAGTCGCATCTCCAGTAATTGGGTTCCAAATCACCTTGACCAACGAAACATCCTTGGTCCTCAATCGCTTAACCTTTCTGTCATCAATTCTCACATGTGGTACTTCGAACGACAGGTTGTCCTTTAGCTGGATTGTGTCTGGTTCAATCACATGAGATTGATCTGCAAGATATTTCCTGAACTGTGATACATGAAACACGTCATGAATATTGGACAGTATCGGAGGCAATGCAATCCGATAAGCAACAGGCTCAATTCGTGCCGAAATCTGATATGGTCCAATGAATTTCGGAGTTAGCTTCTTCGATTTCAATGCTCTACCAACTCTGGTAGTAGGTGTGACTCTTAGAAATACATGGTCACCCTGTTCGAATTCCAAAAGTCTGCGACACTTGTCCGCGTAACTCTTCTGACGATCTTGTGAAGTCTTTATTTTCTCCTTGATCTTCCTTACCTTAGCGGTAGTCTGTTGCACCATCTTGAAAGGGAATATGACCTCAATTTGATAGGAAATATGCAAGAATTATGCCTATTCTAACAAAGTGATAAACAGTTTACTAAATTTAAAATTTATCAAACCAAAGATATGCTAAGGTCCCAAAACGATCAATCCTACAGTGAGATAAACAAGAACGCTAATTGGAAAATAGGATGCAGTAGATACACGTTATGATTTAACACAAAGATTCATATACATGCATGCCAAGAAAAACGATTCATGTAAATATCAATTTGCACAGAATTTTAGCATAGCATGTAGTCAATATCAATCAAGTAATCAGTGCGAAATTTAAAAGAGATAAGGAAAGGAAAATGTACACAGTAATTTTTATACTGGTTCAGCCACCTGTAAGGTAGCCTACATCCAGTCCTAAGATCAACTCATATCTTAGCCTTTCCAATAGAATGTAGCAGAATCAGTTTACAGATGTTCCAGCTCCTCGCCTATCAATCTTAAACTATCCTCTCTATTCTATTCTTATCTCCCTGAATCCTAGAGTTTAAATCCCATAAACTCTTCCATGATTTCAGTGCAGTGTCTTCTTGATGAGATCCCTCACTCACAAAAGATCACCACCAGTAGCAACTGGATTTCGCAATGTTATTAGATTACAAAATTCGTTTACAGATGTTCTAAAACAGAAAAAATATACAGAGTGTGTTTTGCTGTCTTCTTCTCAAAAGGTCTTTCTCTTTGCATTCTTTTTCAGCCTTTGTTGATCATGAAAGCTAAAGATCCAAGTCTGAAAAAGTAATTGTACAGTGTAATTTTTTATAAGAGAAAATGAATATCAGAAAGTTCTATATGAGTCAATGTGTATGTTCTCAATAATATGAATTCTTGTTGTATGAGAAGAAGAACTAGAAAACAATTTATATAGTTTCAGGAAAAACAATACATGAATCGATTTGCCCAATCGATTCATTAAAGTTATAAAGCATGCTAATCGATTTACCAAATCGATTTCACGAATCTTGTTTTTCTTGAATCTTGAAACTGCATAAACTAATCGATTTACCCAATCGATTATTTTAAGGCATTTTCCAGAATTTCAAATAGTTCATATTTGAATCGATTTGCATAATTGATTTGTGATGTTTTGTTCCAACAACGAGATCAAAAGAATCGATTTACTCAGTCGATTCAAGCATTTACATAATCGATTTGGACATATTTTAAGTCTTCTCTGTTACTAAAAATTTTGTTCCAATCGATTGTGCCAATCGATTTCACTAACCACTTGGACTTAGTGGTTTTAACAAATCGATTTGCCTAATCGATTTGGCCATATCATAGAGAGTTAGCTTAAATCATGTTAATCGATGTGTCTAATCGATTATGGAAATTTGTCTGAATAACAATTTTTCAGTTGGTTCATCCAATCGATTTACCAAGTCGATTGATGCCAAACTTGTAATGAAAGAAATGATTCAATGGATTGTGCCAATCGATTGTGTTTGTCTCAGGCCAAGATTATTTTCAGACTTATTTTATGAAATCGATTTGCCTAATCGATTTGTCAACACATGACTTGGCTCTAGAACTCTCACAGTCGATTGTGTCAATCAATTGAAGCACACAGAGTGAACTTGTGATTGGAACAATCGATTTGTCAAATCGATTAGCCTGCAAAACGACATGCTACTGACTTGCACACTTTAATTTCAATAATTGTGCAAATCGATTTGTCCAATCGATTTCCTAATCAAAGATTTTACAATTTGAAACAACCCTATTACAAAATCGATTGTGCAAATCGATTTGCTAAGATAATTTTCCAGTTTATGTTGATTCCTTGAGCTCCAAGAAATTGTCTCAAGTTTGTAGGGTTGAGTTGTGGTTCCTGAAATTTTACTCAGTTTAAAATGCTAGATTTGTCACATAGTGTATGTTTGTCAATATTATCAAAAATGGACTTATGTCTAACACATCTCTGGTCCGACAATCATATTTTCACCGTCCTTATACCAACACAAGGGCGTTTGACACTTGCGCCCATATAAAGCCTCATATGGTGCCATTCCAATACTTGCGTGGAAACTATTGTTGTAGCTGAACTCAATCAACGAAAGTACATCATCCCAACTTCCTCTATCATCTAATGCACATGCTCTCAACAAATCTTCCAAGGACTGATTCGTCCTTTCAGTCTGTCCGTCCGTTTGTGGAAGGTAAGCTGAACTCAATCGTAGTTTCGTTCCCAACGCTTCTTGCAATGCTCCCGAAAAATGTGATGTGAACTTCGGATCACGGTCTGATACAATACTCGATGGTACCCCGTGTAACCTCACAATTTCAGCAATGTAGATCTCTGTTAGCTGATCTACCTTATAGGTGATCTTTACTGGCAAAAAGTGGGCGAATTTAGTCAGTCGATCCACTATCACCCATATAGAATCTTTCTTTCTCTTTGTTTTAGGCAATCTAGTTATAAAATCCATGGAAATGCTGTCCCACTTCCATTCAGGTATATCTAAAGGTTGCAACATCCCAGCAAGTCGCTGATGTTCCACCTTCGCTTTCTAACAAGTTAGACAAGTTGATACATACTCCGCTACATGTTTCTTCATTCATGGCCACCAATAATTTTGTCTCAAATCCTGATACATCTTTGTTGCCCCAGGATGAATACTCAACTTACTCTTATGAGCCTCTTCTAAAATTGTTTTCCTCATATCTGTAATTTCTGGTACACAAATCCTACCTTTACATCGCAAAATTTATCTGATCCAATCTTGAACTCTGTTGTCTTCCCTTGCACTATCAGGTTCCTCTTCTCTTGAATTAAGACATCATCTTGAGAATTTGCAATGTCTTCAAGTAGTCCACTCAAAATCTTAATCATTCCGAATCTCAAAATTCCCGGTGCAAACTCTACGTTCAAGTGTAGGTCTCTAAAAGCTTCCAACAACTCTTGTTGTCTAGCCATAATCGTTGAAGATACCGATACACTTCTTCTACTCAACGCATCAGCCACTACATTGGCCTTCCCTGGGTGGTACTGCAGTGTGAAATCAAAATCCTTGAGAGTCTGCATCCATCGTCTCTGGCGCATGTTCAATTCCTTCTGATCAAACAAATATTTCAAACTTTTATGGTCACTGAACACTGTGAACGTGCACCCATATAAATAGTGCCTCTAGATCTTCAATGCAAAAACAACAGCATCAAGCTCCAAATCATGAGTAGGATAGTTTCTCTCATGAATCTTCAACTGCCTTGAGGCATAGGCTAGAGCTTTCTTGTGTTGCATCAGAACACATCTCAAGCCTTGGTGAGATGCATCGCAATAAACTTCATTGGGTTCATCTGATTGTGGTAATACTAACACTGGTGAGGTCGTCAATTTCCTCTTTAGTAACTGGAAACTTTCCTCACACTTCTCTGTCCATGTGAACGGTGGAGCTTTTCTAGTAAGTTGTGTCAAAGGAGTCACAATCTTAGCAAAACCTTCAATAAACCTCCTGTAGTATCCTGCCAGTCCTACAAAACTTTGTATGTCAGTGACAATCCGAGGCTGTTTCCAGGCAAGAACCGGTAGGATTGTCTTAGTTCTCATCTGAGGGCAAAGCCCATATTTCCACAATAGTTGTAAAGGGTCACCAACCGAAATTAACAATTATCACATAACATTTAAGTTTTTAAATGCACAAAATAACCTTTCAACTTAGCATGCACCTTAAAAGGATTTTCCATATGCTAAAAGTTCATATAACACTTGCCAAGTAGAAATGAAATCAATTAAAGTCTTAAATCAATCAAGTAATAAACAACAAACCAATCCATTGATGAATCAATCGAGCAATCGAATATCTAACTCAGAATAAGAATTCCTACTGAGCAAATCGATTGGGAAATCGATTGCTCGAAGGATTTTTAGTGAAATTTGAACTCTGGGTTTAATTCAATCGATTGGGAAATCGATTGAATGAATAACTGAGCCCCTGTATTAAAGCCAATCGATTTCCAAATCGATTTTCTCAGTTTTGCTGAGTTCCTATATGGCCAAATAGATTTCCAAATCGATTTCTTAAATGGTTTTGAAAAACATTATAAAATCGATTGGCAAATCGATTTTGTCAAATTAGCGAAGTCCCTGTAACTCATCCAATCGATTGGGAAATCGATTTCCCTGCATATTCTTCCAAAAATACATAAACTAGCTCAATCACATTCGTACACAACTCCAAATCTTAACACTTAGCAATTCCCACACAATCACCACGACAAATTAGGTTTCGAAATAGTTTTACAATCTATCACACTTACACACGTTAATCAATACATAACACTTAGGAATTCCAACACAATTACCACGACAACTTGAGTTTCGAAATAGTTTTACAATCCGTCACACTTACACACAATATCAATACATAACACTTAATCATAACTTGATTCAAACACGACTCGTGTGCCAAGCACCCTAATGCAATGCGTATATGCCAAAATGCATGGACTCGAAATTCCAAACCAAAACCCTCCTCGAAGGGCCGTAAATCATAATTGTACCGCCTATCGCAGGCCAAAGTACCAATTACCGAGGTGCCACCTATCACGGGTCTGCACGATTTACTAAAAAGCGTAAACCATAAACGTACTGCCTATCACAGGCCCGTACTGTTTACCAAGGTGCAACCTATCACGGGTCTGCATGGTATACTAAAAGGAACGTAAATTGTAAATGTATCGTCTATCACAGGCCAAAGTACTATTTACCAAGGTGCCACCTATCACGGGTCTGCACAATTTACAAAAACGTAAATCATAAATGTACCGCCTATCACAGGCCAAAGTACTATTTACCAAGGTGCCACCTATCACGGGTCTGCACAATTTATAAAAAACCGTAAATCGTAAATGTACCGCCTATCACGGGCCAAAGTAGTATTTTCCAAGGTGCCACCTATCACGGGTCAACACGATTTACCAAAACAAACATTAAATAAACAAGACATTATGAGATTCCTCATTCTTAATACTCATTTAACTTAAACGAGTTTCAAAACAAACATTAAGTAAACAAGACATTAAGAGATTCCCCATTCTTCATACTAATTTAACTTAAAAGATTTTCACAAACAAACACACATTAAGTAAACAAGACATTAAGAGATTCCCCATTCTTAATACTCATTTAACTTAAACGATTTTCAAAACAAACATTAAGTAAATAAGACATTAAGAGATTCCCCATTCTTAATACTCATTTAACTTAAACGATTTTCACGAACAAACACTCATTAACTAAACAAGACATTAAGAGATTCCCCATTCTTAACACTCATTTAACTTAAGCGATTTTCAAAACAAACATTAAGTAAACAAAACATTAAGAGATTCCCCATTCTTAATACTCATTTAACTTAATGGTTTTCAAATTCCACACAAAACAAACTCAACATATTATCAAATTCAACCCACGATTCACACCAAAACACATCAATTCATTTCTCCACAAAATCCAACCATACGCATATCAAATTTCATTAGTCTTAATTCAGGACACGTCAAATACGACGAACACAAATCAACACAGTCCATCATTCAAACACAACAAGTTTCATTTACTCAAAATCATACTTAAACGAGTTTAAATTCATTTTCTACAAAACATTCATCAATATAACCATAACCTAACTCTAAGATTTTACCCATAAAGCCTTAGATTCATTTTCCCCAAATCAACACTTAAACCCTAACAAAATCCTTTTCCACACAACCACAGATAAGTCCCTAAATGCAAACTAAAAGTTTGGAAGGAGCCATTACCTTCACGTTAGCTTTAATGTTCGATTACGGTACCACAAGTAAATCTGGTAAAATATTCGCTATCAACGTCGCTTCAATAGTTGGTTCCCTAGCACCGTAGCATGGTAGTGAGCAACTTTCCCTTCTATCTCTTCGCGAAACGAAGCTTAGATCTAGACGGAATGGGGAGGTTTGTGTGTTTGACGGTTTTGAAATCCCTAACTCAGTTTTCGAATTCGGGAGGAAGGAAGAAGCTGGGGACTTGATCTTTCTCACCCACTAGCCTTGGGTTTCAATTCTCGAACCTAAAGGAAGCAAGAAAGATGAAAATGGAAGAAGGAGGGAGGGAGGTTGTTTAACGCGGGGTAGAGGAAGAAGAAGGAGTTTCTCTCTTTTCTTTCCTTTGTTTTTCCTTTCTTTCTTTTTCCTTCTTTCCTTTCTATTTTCTTTCTTTTTCCCTCCACACAAACATATATATAATTATATATATATTACAATTAACTAATATCTCAAAATATCTAGATATTTATTAAAATTACCATTTCACTCATAACTTCCCAAACCACTTTTTGTTAAAAATATCTACTCTCGTGGCAACTCAATTGATAGATGCAATTTTTAGCAGCCCAAGATATTTTTAATGAAACTATCTAGAACTAAATTCTTGGTAAAAGATCCACAACAGTTCATTTAATTTATTTATTGACGAACAATTTTAATCGGGGTATCAAAATATATTTTTGGACCTTTAAGCTCACAAAATATTAATAACTTGGCTAAAAAGCCTCCGAGTTCAATACCCAAAATACTCTAAAATACATAAAGTGTAATTTAAAATTATGGGTCTTACACTTACTATCTGAAGAGCATAACACTCAGTTCTTTTGAGGCTGCACTTTGTCAGAAGTAGGGCGAACTTTCTTGATATATGTCGCGCTTGGTATGATTTGTTGCCTTTATTTTCTATCATCATACCTTCCAGGGATATCCCTTTCGATCTGTAGTTGAAACTACAACAACAACAGTGATCTTGTCCCAGCACCGCCAATATGCACTGCAAACTAGAGAGCTCAAGCGACTTATTTAAGGTCTTGCATAAAGCTAACTTACTGTTTTGGTTGTATTTGGATCCTCTATTTCATTATTTACTTTTTACATTCATAACCAAAACGTTTTGGAGTATTTATCAAATATTTTGTTTAGGAAGATGATTACTATTCTTTATGAAATTAGTTTGCAGTTTATCACAATAAATGTTAAGAAATCATTCTGACTTCTGTTGAAAGTTTATTGAATCTTTTAGAGCAAAATAACTATTTATTGTATGTTTTAATAGAATTAGTAAAATTAAATTATATTTTATTGTATGTTTCAATGGAATTAGTTAATAAAAATAAATAAGAAATTTAAATTTAATTTAATAAATAATAATAAGTTTTAGTGACAAACAATACGGTAGGAATAAATCAATTATGTATTTATATTTATCTTGTTTTTAGTGACAGACAACATTGTATGAATGGATAAATTCTTTATTTATATTTTAGTGACAATCATTATTGTAGGTAGAAATCAAAAACATGTAGTGACATACCTCAAAACTTGTAGTTCTCAAAGCACAACAAAACACCTTAAAATAGAGAGTAAATTCGGATGTCACTCAAAGTATTATTGATCTTTACAACAATTTTGACTTTTCGTGACAAACTTTGTTTGTCAGTATAAGTCAATTTTCTTGTAGTGTATGTATTTCTTTTAAGTATACATTTAAATGTGTGTTGCTTCATTACAAAAATTGATTTTGATTAATTTATTTTCTAAAGTTGATTTTAGTGAAAAGTTTTTTTTAAGCTAAAGAGTTATTGTTCGGTATTTTGTCCAAGAGGTGCTAGCTCAGTTATAAGAGTTTAGAGTTATAATCTTTGAGGACAAAGTTCAAATTATGTACATAATAATTGTAATATGGTCATTAGTATCACTTATTAATAATAAAAAGCTTAAGGTAAAAAATGAAGTTTAGATACCTTAACGTAGAAATGAATTGAATAATAAATAAGTGTAAAAATTAAAATTTATAAATCTTAACTTCAAACAACATTCGATTTTTCAATTTTAGAGATGTTGATGGACCAATTTTATTTCTTCACAAGTCAATGGGCCAAATAATGCAAAAGTAAAAAAAAAAAAAGAAGAAAAAAAAAAGGCTTGTGGACTAAACGAATTTTGAAGAAGGATCGTTTGTTGACAAGATAAAGCAAATCAACAGTAGAGGAAGGCGTCAGCCAAATTACATTACTTGCAGTTTTCTTTTCTTTGTTTATTTTTTTGCTTTTACTTTGGCTTTCTTTTTGTTTATGTTCTTTATTTCTTGCAATTCTATTGGCTTTCTTTTTGTTTATGTTCTTTATTTCTTGCAATTCTATTACTACACTTTACTTTCAAGCAATTTATGTTTGCTACATTTTGCAAGTTTTACACTTTGCATTTATTGCACTTTGTCGAACAATCCCATGCATTCATTGTTTGGGCTTGTTTCATCTTAAACTAGAAAGCCATGCATTGATTTTCTGCATTAAAATCATTGTTTTACCACTCAAAACATGCATTGTACAACTGGTGATCTTGGATTTCTATCAAACCTGAGAAGAATAAAACATGTGACAACTTGATGAAGCGGTGGCGATAAAACGTAGATGATGATTGTGAGTCGACATCAGAGGAGAGTGTGTAGTTGCAAGTGTTCACGAAGAGAAGGTTTACGGCGCATTGGGTTAAGACAGTGGAAAGATAAAACACTGAGTGAAAATGATTTTTATATTTTATAAATATGTTCTAAACCGGTTATGAATGTAACCACGTTAAATAAATTTTAAATATTACAAAATTGCTACCGTCTCACTTTATTAAGTTGTTTGTAAAAGTAACTGTATTAAATATGTTTTACCTCATTTTATTAAGTGGTTTATATAAATAAACGTGTTTCACCTATTTAAAAATGGACACCGCCTTCTTATTTTAACTAGTTTACTCGGTAAACCGAATTAAACATACTTTTGTCTCATTTGTTAAACCTGGTGGCACCCAAAACAATTTAATTGACTGTATTAAATATTCAAGTTTCTATTTTCTATTAGTGTCATTACATAACTTCATTGACGGCGGCTTTATCTTGTCTTTCATCTAAGTTGTTGTGCTCCTTTATCATGACTTATTGTTTTATTTCGATGGCAATGGGTAGCATGTCTACCAACCTAGTTCTCCAATCTAAACATGACAAAATTTTCCTATATGCACACAATACACGAGAGAGCTCTTTGGCATAATTATTATTTGCTTCATCCCACCTTCGTTTGAACCCTCTAAGGATGATCTGACGACAACTTTGGCTTGTCCATTAATTTGCAGGTAATCCACGCATGTGAAGTATTGGAATTGGATAAATGATTTATCTACCAATTATGTCCCATTGTTTGTGATTACGACTTTAGGTATTTCGAACACTAGTACATTTTAACCTTGTTATATTGTTGATATTAGATCGATTGTTATATATCCAATGTAAAAAACAAGGCGGTGACAAATTTGTTATTATTGTAAACTTTGTTAGATCTGTTCTAATTGAATTGCTCTAACATGTCTATTAAAAAAACGCTAAACAAACAATAACAAATTTATTATTATTACAGATTTTGTTAGATCTGTTATATTAAACCATTCTAATAAGTATTTTATCGAAACAAATTCCCTTAAATTCAGAAGAAGAAAAAAATAGAAAAACACGCACCAACTCTATGCGAGCTTCATCCTTCTACGCGACCTTCACCGCTTTCATTCTTCAACCTTCAACCTTTATCCTTCAATGCGAACTCATCGTTCATCCTTCAACACAAATCAGATGAACTTCATCCTTCAACATATAAATTTGTTTTCACTTCCTCGTTCACAATCAATAGGTAAATTTTATTTTCCCCTAAATTATATTTTCACTTCGTCCTTCACAATCAACATGTGATTTGTATTTTCCTAAATTATGTTTTCACTTCCGCGTCGGCGACAACAAGTTGGTTCACCATCAACGACGATTCCACTTCTTCCGCTTTTCAGCGACTGTAACAACGATAGATCCGGCGAATGCGGCACCACTTCTTCACAATCCTGATGACTCCTCATCTTCTGTGCTTCCGAAATTCCGATGATTTCATCCGTCAACTTGTTTCCGATCTACACTCTTAGTGCAATTAAACTATTAATTTCACTTGTTTCTTCGCAAGGCGTTCGACTTCAAGAATATGGCATCACCGCGATTTTGAATCTCTCTTTACGCGACGAGAATAAAGAGCTAATAGATTCTTATGGAGCAATTAAGCCTCTAGTAAGAGCCGTAAACTCAGGAACTTCGACGCAACGTTTTTCTACTTCTGCACTAACCACAAATTTTCTTTGTCTTCCTTTTCTATTTGTCGAGAAGCTTGTAGAGAAGTGTCAATTTTTTTCACCATCGAGAAGGGTGTTAGCAAGTGTTGGTTGCTTTCTCCGATAATTTTTTAATAATTCTTATTTCTTACTTAGAAATCTAAAATTGTTTTACTTTTAATTGTTCTTATTATTAATTTTATATTAATAATTGTTCTTATTATTAATCTTTAATGTAAAGTTGCAGATAGGATTGGGAATAGGCCAGGTCAGATCATACTTTGAAAGGTCTGAGCCTAGCCTACGATTTATTTTTTAGGTCTAAGTCTGGCCTACGGCCTATCATAGGTTTTTTTTTCGGCTTGACCTGTCCTTTTTAACAATATGATCTAATTTGAAAGCCTTTTTAAAAGTCTTATTCACATTAAAATATTTAAATGTTCTACTCATACCACATGATGCTCTCCACATATCAAATCAATGTATATATCTATATATATTAAACAAAAAATAATTTTTCTAACAAAATAATTTTTAAAAAATCTGAAAAAAAATCCTTTAAACCCTAAAAAATAATTTTTTGTTTCAAATAATATATTTTTTTTTCTAAAACAAACTCACCCATTATTACCTCTTAAACAAATAAGAAACGACTACTGAGTGATTTACTAATTGAACGGTTACTTAATATGAAACGACTACTAAATATAAAATCACAACTGAATATGGAACGACTACTGAATATTTACTGAGTGATTGCCTAATTGATAGAATTTAAAATAGTAAATAATATCATTAATATAATAATAAAAAATACTATTAATAAATAATAAAGTATATATAGGTCGGTCTGTCAGGCCTAATAGGTTTTTTTATAAGCCTAAGCCTGACCTATTTAAATAAAGAGGCTTTAAAAATAGACTGAGCCTAACCTTTTTATTAAATAGGTCAGACCAGGCCAGACCATAGGCCCTTGACGGATGGCCTAGCCTATTCCGATCTCTAGTTGTAAAACATGGAACAATTACTGAGAATTATTGGCAGAAAACGAATGAGACAGAAGACGAACTACGTGCACAAAAGCCTTATAGAAACGAGCTAGTCAGCGTGATTTGTGATAGCTATCTTTGTAGTTATTAGAGGCATTAGGTGTATGTTCTTGCAAGTTCAACTATATTAGTGATTTTGTTGTGTGATTTTTTGCTATGATATAGCTAACATTTTCTAATGGAATTTTATTAACAGCAGAGCTATTGTGACAAGATGAGTAGTGAGGATGAATTGACAATTGAAATCTCATAAAATATTTGCTAATGCATTTCTAAGATATTGCAAACTTGTTGATAATGCTAGAGTATTTTGCACAAATGTTGCTTTGTATTTCCTATGGAAGTGCTAATAGCTTATAGTTTATTGTTGGATTTTATTATTAATTTAAGGCTGACGAAGAACTTGTGGACCAGAAGAGATATCTCAAAGACTCTTGCAAACCATTGTATTTTTGTGAAAAAACCTTCGTTGTTTCACTGTGTACTGGGTAGTGCTGCTGCTGCAATGGATGCTAAAGCTGTTCAAACGTTGAATCCCTTGGGTTCGATCCGACCCAAAAAGTTTGGGAGAAGACCCGGTTTTTCATTGAGTCGGTCCGCAAATATTCGGTTGATTCGGCGCAGGATTGCTCCTATGGAGGTTTCTTGTTCTTATAACAACATTCCAGGTTTTTGATATAGTAAAACAATTAAAACTAATTACACAAATTTCTCTCTTTTTTTTTCTAAAGTGTAGTTTTTTATTTCGATTTATTTTTGTAGAAGATGTTAGTAAATTAGTAGTTATATTATTTTATTTTTATATGTCCTTCTTACAAAATGAAGGATTAGTAGTTATGGTAAGAAAGGACAATGAATGAAAGAATGAACCATGGTTGTAAATTTTTAATGAATTGTGCTAAAATATTTGTCATTGTTGTTTCGAAATTTCAAATCTGCCCAAAGAGGTTTATTTTGAATGAATTGATTTTTGTTGAAGAACTTCCCTAAATTCTATTTTAACAGTGAACACTAGTTTACTAGTTGGAAGCTTAGCGAAGTTGCGATTCCCAACTGGGATTGTTCTTGGTAGCTATTGTTAGGGAAATTACCAAAATATAATTGGATTTTTCTAATAGCTATATTAATGTAATAAAATTAAATAATTGAATGTATCACTTGGTCAAGTGGTTGCAATGATTGGGTTTAATTCAAACCAATGCATCTATTAAGTTATCAAAAGTTGCAATCTTTCACAAGAGTTATTTTCTTTCACCAATTAGTATGAGTTAAAAAGTTGTTTTCTTTCACCAATTGGTATGAGTATCTCTATAAATAGAGATATTTTAGAGGCAGAAAGAACACAAGACAAAACAACACAAATTCATGTTACATAAGTCAAAAATATTTCTAAGTCATTTCTTCTTTTCTCTAGTGCACAAGAGTAAATGAAGAAACTTTATTCTGTAAAATATTGTTGATCGATATGCTTGATGTGAATGTGCAATTCACTTCAATGATTCCAAAGTATCCTGAAGGGGATTCTACGGTTAACCCATTCGCATCCAATATATATAGATTGGTGGGGGCGAATCGAACCTAAAGCTTAGTGTGATACACACGTTTTGGAATTTATTTGTGCAACCTTCATCATCATCGAGTTCATCGTCTTCTTGTTCATAATTTGCAGCATACCCCCAACAAAAGATCCAACCATCTTTAGGTTCGATTTTCGATTATTATGACTGCAACTTTTATAGGAGATGGACTTTCTTCATCATGGTGAAAGGTACACATTTAATTTATATAAATATATATGATATGTTTGAAGTTCTAAATTCATATGTGGTTCTTCAAAGTAATAAGATTTGTTTATGTTAAATTTAACATGTGGTTAGATTGATATGCATGATTTAGAATATATTTAAGTATATGAATTTAATATAGTTTATGCATTAAATTTGTTTGTTTGGATTTTCAAGATTAATTAAAGTCTTAGAAATAATCATATGAAAATTCATGGTTAAACACCGAAAGTTATTTAATATTAATACATTTATATATTACATTCATGTTTGAAATGCATATATAATAAATTTTCTTTTTCGGATGCATATATAATAATATGGAGATATGATGTGGAAAATTAATAATATGAAATTAGAGATAATATGTTTTGATGAAATTTTTGTTTATCTATGGTTGATGTTTTTAGACTAAGAGCAAGGATTTATGATTGACCAGTGGAATAAAATTTATTTTATAATTTTAGTCTCTTAAATTTTGACAAATATAAATATGTATGGTTTAAGATACATGTTTAATATATTAATTAGTGTAAATAATTGTCATAAATATCAAGTGTATGTCTCATTGATAGTGATGCTTCATGTGAGAAGTTATTAAATCAAAAATTGATTAAATCATATTATATGTGTATGATGGTATAAAAGTATATGTCAATTTCTTACTTATTTTGATATTAAAAATGATTTGGATATAT
>JBBPBT010000564.1:773629-790489 GCA_037974875.1 Cicer bijugum | reverse complement strand
TATTGTGATACTTATTTGGATTTACCATATTTAAATATTAAACTTGAATTAACAAATATAATTCATGTTGTATGTATTAGTTATAATATAACTATGAAGAAATAGTGTATTTAATTGAAATGAAATGCATTCTTATTTGTTAAGAAGTAGATGACTTACATGTTTGGATCCACCTTATGATATTTGATTAAGATAAAATTTTATGATCATGCTTTGTTAACTTATGGTAGTACATATTTAATACACTCAATGTTTTATATCTTGAATATAGATATCTTGAAAAAATAATTAGAAGTTTAAATTGAGATGCATATTAAATATGGTAAGAGGTAGAATGACATAAAATTTTGTGTTTGTGATAATTGAAATGTTTATAAATTGTATGTGATACAATATGAAGAGATTAAATAAAAGAAAAAAAAATCATGGTTTGGTGATAATTGGTCAACACTATCAAGAATATAAAAGGTAATCGGATGCTTGATGTAAGTCATTACTTGTACCAGACCTGATATAACATATGTTGTTGGAAGATTAAGTCGGTATACAAGCAATCCATGTAAAGAACGTTGACATGCTACTAATAAAGTATTAAAATATTTGAAGGGAGAAATTAACTATAGTTTAATCTATAGTAGATTGATATCATTTATACTTGGAAGGATATACAAATGTCAGTTGAATAAATCATGTTGAGGATCAAGCTTCCACAAGTGGATGGACCTTCAACCTTGGTGGATGTTCAGTTTCTTGGGGTTCAAAGAAACAAACTTGCATTATCGACACCACCATGACTGCAAAATTTATTGTTCTAGTTGCAGGTAGTAAAGAGGCTGAATGGTTAAGAATTTGTTGTATGAGATACCAATTTGACCAAAGTCAATGACACAAGTATCCATACATTGTGATAGTCAATACACACTATCAAAAGCATATAACCAAGAATATAATAGAAAATCAATACATATTGGTTTAATGCATAACTATGTAAATGATTTAATGGAGTGATATCCATAGTGTTTGTAAGAATTGAAAAGTATCTTGCAGATCCTTTGACGAAAGGTCTGACAAAGGACATGATGTTGAAAACATCATTAGGGATGTGATTCAAGCTCATATCTAGATAATCACCAATGGTGGAAACGTCAACTCACACTTGAGTAGCATCAAGTCTTGAGTTCAATGATGAAAGTACACTATTAGAGTTATTGAAGTACTTGACAATAGATACATCCCAAAGGATAAAAGTACTTGGACCATAAAATAAAAGTGGTAGGATGAGCTATCCTCTTAATGGACATATAACAAGTATTTGCTGAAATGTATAATTATGGGTGCATTCTTGATATAGTCCACCTATATGAGAATGAAGTGGGGCCGCTTCATAGAGTTCAAGAGTTTGACTCTTAAATTCTCACGAAAAGGATATGAGACACAAGACCTTATCAAATGTGTCATTTTTATAATTCGAACAATGGTGCTGAGATTTCATGTGTAAGTTATGCACACTTGTTCTAATGAATGGTTGGTTCAAAGCTTGTCTACCAATCTATTTGAGGATGAGTGCAAACATAATTTACTAAGTAATGGTTCAAATCGTAAGATACCTTTATCTGAAACCATGAGATTTCCAGAATAACGGACTTAGATATATTTTGAAAATGGTGGGGGATTGTTAGGGAAATTTCCAAAATATAATTGGATTTTTCTAATAGCTATATTAATGTAGCAAAATTAAATAATTGAATGTATCACTTGGTCAAGTGGTTGCAATGATTGGGTTTAATTCAAACCAACACATCTATTAAGTTATCAAAAGTTGCAATCTTTCACAAGAGTTATTTTCTTTCACCAATTAGTATGAGTTAAAAAGTTGTTTTCTTTCACCAATTGGTATGAGTATCTCTATAAATAGAGATATTTTAGAGGCAGAAAGAACACAAGACAAAACAACACAAATTCATGTTACATAAGTCAAAAATATTTCCGAGTTATTTCTTCTTTTCTCTAGTGCACGAGAGTAAACGAAGAAACTTTATTCTGTAAAACATCGTTGATCGATATGCTTGATGTGAATGTGCAATTCACTTCAAGGATTCCAAAGTATCCTGAACGGGATTCGCCGGTTAACCCATTTGCATCCAATATATATAGATTGGTGGGGGCGAATCGAACCTAAAGCTTAGTGTGATACACACGCTTTGGAATTTATTTGTGCAACCTTCATCATCATCGAGTTCATCATCTTCTTGTTCATAATTTGCAGCATACCCCCAACAAAAGATCCAATAGCTATCTGACACTAATGACAGTGGTCTTTTTCATGATAGTTTTTGAAACAAATTTTTTTCCTGTAAGAATCTTCCTTCTACTCTTGAAGTCCACTATTTTTTTCCTCTTCCATGCAATGAATTATGATAATGAAATATTTTGGCGCAGAACCGATTTGGTGTGAAACACTTCAGTCCCAATCCACACACTCCCGTCACTGATGAAATGAGAGAGATGTTGGCTTCTGGTGTGTATCTTCAAGTCAGTACAATCAGTCAAGCCTTAATCTTTGTGACACGTTCGAGAGGTTGGTCTTATGCAGAAAGACCGGGTCTTTCGCTTGTTTTTTCCTTTGTTATCGCTCAGCTGGTACTGCTTAATGCTTTTATCTAACCAACTTTCTTGCATTGTTGAAACTTGATTACAAAATAAAGTCCATGAGAAAAGACTCGCAATCTCATTGTTTGAGTGTATTATCAGGTTGCAATTGTTATATCAGCAAAGCCAATTGGAACAGCTTATGGAGAAGACATGCTATGGAACAACTTATAAGGCAAAACTTGCAGATGGTGGAACAATTGTTTTGAGATTGTTGAGGGATGGTACTTGTAAGGATAGGAATTTGTGTTTGTCGGTTATAAAGCAGTTAGGGAATATTAGACATGAGAATTTGATTCCTTTGAGAGCTTTTTATCAAGGGAAAAGAGGGAGAAGTTGCTTATTTATGACTATTTGCCTCTCAGAACTCTTCATGATCTTTTGCATGGTTTGTTCAATACTTTAACCCTCTCTTAATGCATTTTTCATTTTGTTGGTTTTTATGTTGCACTCACATGATTACATATACGCCATTTCATATTGCTTTCAAATCATTTATAACTGTCTGCATAATTTGATTAATTCCATATTGAAATTCTTTTTGTAATTTGTTAGTGTCTGATTTATTTAATATTTGAATAAAAATGTTGATAACTATTTTGCTTAAGGAAAAAAGAAACAACACTTGCAGTGCAGATACCTAAACAACCATGGTTTATGATGTCTTTGCAACCGCGTGTCGGACACAATTGAGGCACATCATTTTGACGGTAGTATCATTCTGATATGAATATATATATGAAGGCTATCCTGCTGTGATGTCACCATTATGATATGCCACAACTGGAAGTTATCCTGCTGTGATGTGTTTAACTTTCATGGAGATCAAGCAAGGTTTAGATGATAATGAAAATTTGAACTTGAACATGGTTATCAAAATGTTACAGTACATGCGAGTTCTTGATTCAATACAAAACTGAACTAAATTGACACAAATCTTTAGTGTGTATTTATTTGGGTAAAGATTCATTTTGATGAATCCCAAAATACTAGGATGAATTACTACCTAAACTTATTGTAGATGGCCACCTTTTTGTCAACTTTCTATAACTAACCACCTTTCTTTTGCCGTTGTATTTATCACTTGAATCTTGAATTATTTTGAGATCATATATGTTGCTTTTACTTAAAATTGCCATATTTTTGTTGGTAATATATCGCACAATTTATAATCAAATTCGATTCACAATTCAAAAATTTGGACTTCCGATTCATGGTTTGAATCTCGATGTGGCACCATTAAACTTGAGTATTTGTTTGATTTTAGTGATTTGAACATTGTACTTGCCATTGATCATTATGCTGTGATTTTGATTTTCTACAGAAATTAAAGCAGGAAAATCAGTCTTGATTTGGTTGTTCAACACTGTAACTTATGTTTTTCTTGATCCTTTAAAGTTTGCTGTTCGTTATGGATTGAGTGGAAGGGCATGGAATCCGGTGGTAAACCAAGGAGTGAGTACTATGAATACTTTACACTTTGAGTGTATGTATATATATAGAATGAATATGACTTGTTTTTGGTGCAATTTAACAGACTGCATTTACCAACAAAAATTACTTTGGTAAAGAAGCTCGTGAGGCAGCTTGGGCTGCTGAGCAGAGAACCTTGCATGGTCTTCATTCTGCTGCTGAAACAAAAGCATTTGTAGAGAAAAACAACTAAAGAGAATTAAATACATTGGCAGAAGAGTGGAATCGTTTGCCAAGCTAAGGGGTTTGGACATTGAAGCCATAAATGAACACTACATTGTCTAAGACTTTGTTAGATTGGTTCAAATTTAACCAATGTAATAAATCAATTTTGAATTTGACTTCGTAAATTGGTTTAAATTTAACTGATGTAATGAATCAATTTTGAATTAACTTATTAAATTGGTTCAAATTTAACCGATGTAATAAATCAATTTTGAATTTTGACTTGTTACATATATTATTTTAACTGATTTTATAATTAACTATTCATTACATCGCTTGATGTTAGATCGGACAAGTAACTGATTTAACATGTACATAGGAACCGATGTAACAAGGTTTAATTGCTTTTGTAAAACCTCGTCAAAATGTTTCTTTCAAGAAACTAAGTATATTGTTTGAAGTGATTTATTTGCCAATGGTCCAACTTGGATCCACTTAGTGAAATAGTCTACAACCTTCACTAGAAATTTGATCTTTCTTGAGGCCAAGGGAAATCGATGGAGGATGTATACTGTCCACCATGCAAATGACCACTAATATGTTAATGAGCTCAACTCTACAAGTGGTGTGTGTCTTTGGCACTTATTGCCTTTCTTTATGTACTATTTGGCATCGTCATTCATGGTTGGCCAATAGTACCCTTCTCTTAAGATGTTCTTGGAGAAGGCTTCTCCTTCCAAATGTTCTAGATTTGTGGCAAAAGAAATGAGTATGTGATGGTGTTGCAATGGTGGCTGGGGATCACTCTTGAGCAAGGGGTGTACTTGAGTACAATCCACCATCAAATAAGTTTGTGTCACGACCCGAAAATTTAATGTTGTGACCGGCGCACAAGCTATACTCCTAATCTGACAAGCCTATTAACTAACTTAACAATTAAACAACTAAATCGCTCTTTAACCATTTAAAAATATATATGCTTTTTCTCGAAATTTCGACAGAGTATCCTCTATAACTTCAACATTCTCAAATTTATAAAATCGCTGTTTAATTTTCAATTCAGTCACAATTCAAAGAACATAATCTAATTATTTAATACACTTTCCAAAAAAACTTCTAGGCTCCAAAATAATGGCAATTTACATCAGACTCAACACACATTACAAAAAAATGGTCATCGATCAAAGAGGCCTACCGAAAAAAATATGTTGAGACTTGACTCAAATAACAGATTCTACTAAGCTGCCTGCGAATCTGGAAAAAAAAAAGCAACATAAAGGAGTAAGTCACAAAGACTTAGTGAGGAGACAACAACTACCATCAATTAGAAGGGAAACACAAAAAAACACGAATACCTGCTTTACAATCGGACACCAATTATGTTGAACAATATTACTTAAAAATTTAGAAAAAATTATAAATTTAAAAATATACACATATATATAGTCATTAAACTTATAATTTTACCGCTTGACTGAAATACTAAAAATCCAATTAATAACGAAAAGAAATCAAAATGAACAACCTTAAAATCATCATAAAAATCAAACAAGTAACAATATAAATTTTATTTTTATTTTTTTTTAGAACCAAGAGGCGGCTTTATCTCATTGATAGTCATTTCCTCTTAAGGGTGGCATTTTCCTTAGGGGCAGCTCCATCTAATAGATGACCCTCTCCTCTCAATCCCGCAACGCATCATCACGTATCAATTAGGGGGGTTACATCTCGTTGATAGCTCTCTCCTCCTACAGATGACCTTTCTCATAGGGGCGACTCCATTTAAAAGGTAACTCTCCCTAATCAACATGGGGTAACTAGGTGCACCTAACGCAGTTAATGATTTAATAATTATAACACCGAGTTTCTCAAAACACACATTTAAAATTATTTCATCGAAATTTATAAAAAATATAGTCAATCGCATAACAAATCAATATTTAAATACTTTAATTCATACGTAAATCCAACTAATAACATATCATATAACAAAGACCATTAAATTAAATAATTGACGAAATCGAGATAAATTTCAAAGGTTGTGTTACCAAATTTTTTCAATAAATACTTTAATATAAAAAACAAATAAAATAAAAATAATAGCATTATAAAAATATATGACAATGATCGTCGTCAACTCACTGCGGGTTAAAGAGAAATAATTAAAGTACAATCATTATATGAGTAAACTATAACTATTTTACACCAAAAATTCATTTGAGGCGAATTCATTCAAGTTGGCTAACTTGAAAGTTGATAAAGTAAATGAATATTATAACTACCTACAATTAATTATGTTATATATATATATATATATATATAATATCAATTATTTATTTAATTTTCTTACACTACTTACTTTATTTTTTAAGTTTAATTGTAGTTTTAATTTTTCAATTTTCATCAATTCACAAAATTAATGATTCCCGTGTTTTAAAACTCAATAGTTTTGATCTTTTGTTTGGATTTTTGAACTAAAAAATAAATATTTAACATTTTTTAAGTGATATGACATACAATTTTATGACATATAATTATTTAAATTTATTAATTATTCATATATAATTAATTAAATTATAAAAATAAACTGTTTTGAAGTCAAAAGTTAAATTTTTAAAAACATTTATTACAATTTCTTGAGTGTTAATTACTCTATATCATTGTATCAAATACTGCATTTTTTAAAATCTATCGTATCGTTATTTTTTTAATTAAAAAATTAAAATAAATGATAAAACTTAACAGATTTTTTTTTTAAAAAAAAAAGTAAGAATGATACTGTTATTTTTTACTATTCAACTTGTAAATAGGATGGTGGAAGATATTGTCGTGTTTTTTATGCAACACATAGATCAACATTAGCTGCCACTGTTTGTTATTTACCATCACGAAGAGGAGCCACTTATATATCTTAATATTTTTCATTTGTCCTTTTTCCAATCATCGAGCTTCCACCCACTAAAATCCAAATTCCGAGAAAACCACATTGTTATTCAGTGTTCTCTTTCTCACACATAAAATTAAATAAACTAATATTGCTAGGACCAAATAACAATAATAATAATAATAGTCCAAAAAGTCTTTCATTCCCTCCATTGCCAACTCCATTCTCCTTTATATATAAATCCCACTCCTAAAACTTTCTTCATTACTTCCAACTTAATTGCTTAAACAACAAAATAATACATCCTTGGTCTTGAAGTTTATACACCAATCACTTTCAAAACCTTCTAAAAAAAATCAATTTTTTCATGGCTTCTTCTTCTTTGACAATTTCTCCAAAGAAGCTACGCTATGATTTGTATTCTTATTCATACAAAGAAGATTCAAACATCCCATTAGTGATAAATGTACTTGCTTCATTAATTGAGAGGAACATGGCAAGAACACAAAGAATTGTGAAGAATTGTTCTAGAGCTTTGTCCAAAGCAATTAGCACGAACAACATCTTTGATTGTAGAGAGATTCCTGACATGACAATTCAATCTTATCTAGAGAGAATTTTTAGGTACACTCGTGCAGGACCTTCGGTATATGTTGTGGCTTATGTTTATATTGATCGGTTTTGTCAAAACAATCCTGGATTTAGGATCAATTCCAGAAATGTTCATAGACTTCTCATGACAACTATTATGGTTGCATCTAAGTATGTAGAAGATATGTGAGTATTCTTCTTCCTCAATTTTCTCTTTTTGTTTTCTCTATCCGCAGAATTCTGGAATATATTAAAAAGTATTTGTTTGCATTAATCTCTGATTGCTCTGTATTTAACATTAATTTTTTAAATTGTTTTCATTTTGTTAATAATTTTGGTAAATCGTTTGTAATTGATGGAATAATTTGTTTTCATTATATCATATGAGTTCCAACAATTTTAAATGGAACTTGCACAAATTCATAACAACTATCTGAATTTCAACCAATAAAAAAAATGTATTGGAATGTTTACGTTGAGAGTGTGTTGTGGTTGAAACAAAGTTTGTTTCTTTCCATTTCAATCATTAACAATATTGGCTAGTAGTCTTGAGGAGGACATGGTAATTTTTGTTGGATCACCAAATATTTTGTGCTTTTTCGGCTACAATAAATTAAGAGAGAATTATTTTTATCTTTTTTAATGTAATGATTTATATTATTTTATTTAATATGGGATAATGGACATTATTTTCTACCAAGTAACTTTGCAAATGGACATTTTGACACCCAAAAAAAGTATCGATTTATTTTTTATTTTAGTTTGATGATCCAAAAACAGGGCATTATGTGATGCTAAAGTAGCTGCTTCTTATTTGGCAGGAATTTCAGAAATTCATACTTTGCAAAAGTTGGTGGTCTAGCAACAAATGAATTGAATGAGTTGGAATTAGAATTTCTTTTCATGATGGGTTTCAAATTACATGTTAATTTGAGTGTATTTGAGAGCTATTGCTGCCACTTGGAGAGGGAAGTAAGCATTGGAGGAGGGTACCACATTGAAAAGACCTTAAGGTGTGCTGAAGAAATCAAAGGAAGGCAAAGAGAGGAAAGGGGTTACACACAAATCACACATGTAATGTTGTAGAATTGTTAGGGTATTTTGTGTTGGATTCAAGTGTCCCTTATTAGTTAACCATTAACTATCTTATTATTGTAAAAGATTAGTTTTGGTAAAAAGATGGTATGAAAGTATCTTAATATTGTAAGAGATTAGTTTGTTTTTACTTTTGGCGTTTCTTGAACTCCCAACATTTTCATGTTTTATTTTAGGGATCTTTTTGCTACAAAATAAAGGAAGGTAGTTCTTTTTAGGCAATAAAGGAAAGTAGTTTATGTGTACAGATCATTGTCAATTTAAATAAATGTATGTTGGGGGATAGATATTTTAGAACAACTAGTACGGAGAAGCAATAGCGAAGTACAAAATTGTGTTGTTCCATGATAAATAGTTTTGAGATTATGTTGGTTTTGTATGAAGATTTTTTATATTTTACCTCTGTCTATAAATGTGCATTTTTTCAACCCCTATTATTTGCTCAAAAGCTATTCTATTTCTTATACAGAATTTGATAATGTAGGAGTCAAGTATAGAAAAAGTAGTGGGAGAGGATAATTTTGTCTTTGTAACATTTTGATTTAATTACTCTTTTTCAATTTGACTATTCTGACTTTGAATTATTTTAAAAAAATTTAAATGTTATATAATTTCAAAAGCAGTAAAAGATTGATGAACTTATCGAAGTACTCTTTCAGTCTCATTTTAATTATTTGATTTGATTTGTATGTGTTTTTTAAAAAAATGATTAATTTTATTGATTTTAATTATAAAATGATACAATAAATAAAAATATACTAATAGAAAAAAATGATTAATATTATATTGGCTTAATTGCAGTTTTGATCCCTCTATTTTAGTTGAATCGCGAAAGTAGTCCCCTATTTTGTTTCTCCCTAGTTTTGGTCCCCAAACAGAATTTTGGTCCAAAATTTAATGAAATTTCATTTTTTAAAGTCGTACTACACTATTTATAATCATAAATTTCAGGTATAATTGTTGCAAATGAGATATTGAAGCATGGTGTGACTTAAATAAATAATTAAAAAATGAAATTTCATCAGATTTTGGACCAAAATAATGCTTAAAGAACCAAAACTGGGGAGAAATAAAATGAAAGACTACTTTCGCGATTCAGCTAAAATAGGGGAATCAAAATTACAATCAAGCCTATTATATTTGATATTGTCAAATAATTTGAGACAAAAAAAAACGTTAAATAAGACATTGAAAATGAGATGGCGAGAATTTTTGTATTTGATATTCTTAGTTAGACTATTAAATTTATAATTGAATCTTTAAACTTATGTAATAATTTATGATTGTAATCTTCATCTAATCTCATTTTCCATATAAACAAGTTGTGTTTTAAACAAAGTTATGTTAATAATAAAAACTGTTTCATTCGATCGTTGAAGGAATCGAAAAATTGGAGACTATTTGCAAGAAGCCATACTAAATAATGAATCTAATAATTTGAAGATAATAATCGAAGAGTATGTATAATTGCTAAAATAAAGTCTCTTAGAACCAACTAACTCGATAGATATGTTAAACCAACCTTTTACGAAGAAAAAAAATGTCATAACGAATAAGAGGGAAAAGAGGCTTGCTTTAAACCATTATTATTTTAGTGCTCAAAAGAATTTCCTTAAACTATAAGCAAGTTAGCCGACTGGTAATCATTATGTGAGATTTGTGGAACATTACAAATCATTTGATTCTTAAATAAAGCACAATAGTGGTTAAAAGACAAGCGGCATCATGAAAGGACAGCTCCACAAACGAAATTAATAATTTAACAACAATTTTGACAAATTTCAATTGGTGGTTATCAAAAAATATGGTCGGGTAAGTAAGGCATCGAAAAAGAGGCTAAAATAATGAATAAATAAGAAGCTAACTTATAGTTTAATTATCAGCACAATATTCTTTTTGTTTTGAATTGGCGGATCAGTTCACTGAGAAAAATTAGATGTTTCATAATGGAAGGGGTGCTTAGTGATCAATCTTTTATTATATTGATATACCGTACTAACATTTAATATTTAATATTTTTCTATACATTTTTTCTTTTTTTTTTTTAAATCAAAAAATTTATTAGTCAACTAAATTATTTGTGTTAAAAATGCAAATATAAGGAGGATATTTCTCCACTCAAATAGTGTCATCTAAAATTAAAATAAAATTGACTTGAATGAACATACACATTAAGAGTTCTTTTCACATGAGCCACTACATATAAAGGAAAAGAAAGAAAATTGCGACAATCGACAATAGTTAAGCCAATACAAGAATTGTTTATAAAAGAGGCATTGAAAGCTCTAACATTAAGGGAGTCTCTTTCCATTATGATGCAAGGAAAGTCTAAATCAAAGGCAACTTAAAATGTCAATTTGAATCTCATAGCATTAGCCACATCAAAATTGGGTAGAGTCGTAATTTTCTAAGTTGCAGCCCCTACAACCACACATTCACCACCTCTAATTACCGTGCCAACTCCCCAAATATCAACCTTAGGATCCACAAAATCGACGTTGATTTTGGAAAAGTTATTCGGATATGGACTCCATCTAGTCGAAGAGACATATTATGGATTGACGACACTTTGTAGTGTATTCAACATTACCTTATAGTCTTTTATTAGATTTCAAGCTTTATGAACGATTGCTCCAACTTCCAATGTTTTACCTTCAAAATAAAATTTATTGCGAGAGTATCATATCCTATAACAAATAAAATAAACTCGCTAACATCTAAAGAGGACATGGAGATAGTATTTCAAGCCAAGTAGGGAAATATATGGAGAGAACTGATCAAACTTGAGCCCCAAAGTGGAGTGAAACCAAATTTGTTTTTCCCATGGACACCTATAAAAGACATTATTTTATGTCTTCCTTTTTTCATTGCAACGTGGACATACAGGATCAACCAAAACCCTTCTTCTGATAAGATTCTTTAACAAGAAAACAATTTTACAGAGTTCTCCAAGCTAAGTTCACATGTTTCAAGATCATTATGAGGTTCCACAATTTGGTTGAGCAAGTAGAGTTTGGCCAAGGGTCAGAGGTAGAAAATGATTCTAAATCTTCCCAATGTTTAATAGTATGGAAAACAGCTTCCCAATGTTTAATAGTATGGTAATCAGTACAAATAATAAAACACTTTTATTGTGAGGGCCCCAAATGAGCTTATCACTCTTTTCTAGAGATAGGGAGAAATTTTTGGATAATTAGAGTATCTTCAAACGACAAAAAGGTGGAATTCACTAATTTTCTGTTCTAGGAGCAAGATCCTAGTTAATCAAATGCAACACTTGGTGTGACAATTAAATTAGAACTGTTTATGAGATAATTATTTTCTACGTAAATAATAAAATTGATGTGTTAGATACATTGACTTTATTTTTATATGTGATCTGCAATGATAATTTTGTCTTACTTGATTTATTTTAGTTGATGAAAATATTATTTGAATTATTTAATTAAATTATAATTTATAGAAGTTATATCATTTATTAGTTTTATTTTTGACCAAATAAGTATTTAACTTAGGAGATAATAGAGTTAGTGAAAATCCTTAGTTTTATTTATATATTTTATTTAATTAATTTAGTGTGACAAAAATAAAGTAATTGTTCCTTTAATTTTAATTATTTAATGAAGTATATTTATATTAATTAATTAGTTGTTGGGGTTTTGTTAGTAATTAATTAAAACTCGTAGGAGTATTTTTTTTAGAGTGAACAATGACCAAGTTAATTTGGGTCAAAATTTAATCATTCACACTATATTTTATTTTTAATTGCATTTAATTATAAAACTGTGTGTTTTCTATTTCACATCCACTCAAATGTGTAACAAACAAAAATAAGTACATGGATGTCAATTAATTCATAACGGTTGGTCATTGAATGATATTATTCTAATTGAATACCTTATTGATGTGTGCAATTAATCTCAATGAGAAAAAATTATTCTCTTTCTCTAATCATCTTCACTCTCGATCCATTCGCAATATTATATTTTGTTTATCTCAAATATCTTCTAAGTCACTCAAATAACCACCCACATATTCCCTATCTTCCTTGTGGAAGCTCTAACCTTTTGTTTCTTCATCTTTATGAAATTTTTCGCGAGATATATAGTATTACGTAAGATAGTCCAAGGTAAGGGCTTTTCCCCATGCAGCGTTAGATTAGATATTAAATTAGTGATTCGTAAGATATTGATAGGATATCTTGATGTCTTAAAAGAAAAATATTGATTTTATTTTCGTCGTAAAGAAATTATAGACTTATATTTTAATTATTATACATTCATCTTTATATACCTCTATCTTGACTAAATTAGTTATAGAGTTATATTTTAATTATTATACCTTGATAAATATGTTTCTAGTGAAAATATTTAGTGCTTTACATGTTTTAGAGTATTTAATTATAAAGTTATAATTTTTATAATGATGTAATTAGTAATATGTTTATTATGATGTATTTGATTTTAAGTGTGGACTTTTGAGTATTTTAAATTTAAAACTTGACTTTTATGAACAATATATGTGTCTTTAAGAAATTGATGAGAAATTTATATTTCTTGAATTTTAATAATATGAGAAAATTGATTATTGAATGCATTAATGAATAATCCATTTTTAGAATACGGAAAACTTTACAGTGAAGGGAATGAAATTTATGTTGCTATTGTAGTCTTGGTGATATGAGTTTTAATTGTTATCAATAATACGTAGTCAAATCGAATCTTATGTATTATTAAAATGAAAGTGGTGATTTTGAGATACTTGTTCACATGCATATTTGATGTGTTGAAGTTATTGAGCTATAACTATGAACATCCATGAGAATATAAATTTGATGTTTTGTGTGATTAAAAAATTTATTCTAAAATATTTTGCATTTGTGGTTGCCTAAGTGACTGGTGATTTGTGTTTTAAATATTGTTATCTTTGTGGTTGCCTAAGTGGTTGATTATTTGTATTTTAAATATTGTTATCTTTGTGATTGCCTAAGTGGCTGGTGACTTGTGTTTTAAATATCATTATCTTTGTGGTTGTTTAGGTGGCTGGTGATTTGTGTTTTAAAAATTGTTATATTTGTGGATGTCTAGGTGGCTGGTGATTTGTGTTTTAAATATTGTTATCCTTGTGGTTGCCTAAGTGGTTGATGATTTGTGTGATTGTTTAAGTGAGTGATGTCATGTACTTTTTTAGCATCATTATCATTTCATAACATATCATATGCATCTTTGTAGACGCCTGTGTGGTTGGTTTAATTTTTCCCCATTCGTATGAGTGACTTCTGTGTGGCTGGTTATATTCGGATCATATATGTTTAGGAGCATGCATAATGTATATACATCTTATTGTTATTTTTATTTTGATTTAATTATTTGCTCTAAGTGGTTGATGATTTGTGTGATTGTTTAAGTGAGTGATGTCATGTACTTTTTGAGCATCATTATCATTTCATAACATATCATATGCATCTTTGTAGACGCCTGTGTGGTTGGTTTAATTTTTCCCCATTTGTATGATTGACTTCTGTGTGGCTGGTTATATTCATATCATATATGTTTAGGAGCATGCATAATGTATATACATCTTATTGTTATTTTTATTTTGATTTAATTATTTGTTCTACCGTTGTTACTTATTTATATATATTTTATGACTTTTGATATATCTTTGAGAAATATTAAATAATCAACTTCTTTAAATCATTTATTACAAAAACATTTTATATTCATATTTTATGGTTGTTATTTTATTATTTGGTTTAATTTTTTATATGGGATGAACTGACCCCTTACACCAACATTAAAGTACTAATAATTTCAAAGAGTTGCATGAATGATGTTTGATTGATGCACGCGTGTAGGAAAATATGACTTTTACTTAAAAATAGTGTTTTATATTACTAAAATTCTTGTGGTACATTGTAAAGTTATTTACTCGTCAACATTAACTTTTAATAGAAATATGAAAGTGAGATTTTATTCCTTATTAAATAATTGAATGTCCTTAATTTCAGTCAATATTGTTTCTTTTGAATTTCACTTAAAGAGGATTTATTTTATTTTGGAACATAAATGAATATCGATCTAACAACTATAATATTAATTTTGCAAATGAATAAATAAATAATATTTTAGTAAATTATATTACATTCTTTTATAAATATATATATATATATATATTAAGTTATTTTTACACATCTTCAATTTATTACATAATAAACTACCCCTAAGAAAAAAAATTAGTTTTTCTAAAATATATATATTTAAGTAATAATTGGATAAAAAATTTGGGGCGTTACAAAAAGTTATTTCAATATAAAAAGAAAATTTAAAAGTAATTTTTATTCATCTCATGCTATTTTTGCTTTTTTTTTTCTATTATTTTAATCTATTTTTAACTTATAAAACATACCATTACTTCGTAAACAAAATTTAATAAAAATATTATTTTCTATTTTTTAATTATATATTTTTCATAGATTGATTAATCGATGTTAATGTGTCTAGGATGACCCTTTCAACTTGCTCAGCTGAATCAATCCAACTGATAATTATTCGAATCCGTTTATGGGTAGGCTCATCCTAAACCAACCCGCTCATAATTAGGTTAAATTGGTTTAGATGTAAAAAAAAAATAGAGATATTTTACCTAACGTAAATAAATAATTAGTACAAAATAAAGTTATGACGTCGATTATCTACCACTTGGGTTCATAAATGAGGCAGTTGAATATTTAGTACATATTTATGCTTGGTTTTTAAATAAATTGATTAAAAAATATAAAGCAGTGATAATTTTGTAAATTTATAAAAATCGTTTAATGCGATTATAATACTAACCAACTTAAAATGGATAATTGTAGAAAAAAACATATATCATGGCTTGTTCTGGTCTTCATGGATCTAGAACCCTAAAATAACCTCGTTTTCTTCCCCGAATTCTTCACTAATTTTTGTTACCCCCTCTCCATTATTTCTGCTTCATCTCTCTTTCTCTCCAATCCTATGCTTCATCACGGACGTCCTATGTGTTTTTTGTCTTCGTCAAGATTCTTCTACATTGTTTCGTTGCTAGTTGTTGTTTCTATTTGTGTGGATACAATATTTATCGCCATTGTTCCTTGATGTTACTATTATTGTCGCCATTGTTGCTATGTGTGCCATTTTGTTATTGATAACGTTTGTTGGTGTCACGGCCAACTTTAAGTCATTTTTTATTTTCAATTTTAGATTTATTTCATATCTTCACTCTTGCAAATTATTACATATGTGAAATAAGGGGACAAAGAAAAATCGCGTTAGTGTGACGATATGGTTGTGTTTTATGTTTCTGTTGGAGTTGATAAATTTTTTGACAGCTAGTTTACAATCAATTTCTTTAAACTTATGATAGTATCGTGCCAAGTTCAAAGGTGTTAGATAAGAAGACTAGCAGTAAAGTTTATGTGTAAGAAGATTTATTGTTATTCTATCCTTGCAACAATAAGTTGTAAGAGGAAAAAGGTAAATTTGCACTAGCGAATTATTATCAATTCAATGAGTAAAATAATATTGGTATTTTTACTTTTAATGATAATCAAATTAGTTATTTTCTTTTTTTCAACTTTTGAAGTTTTAGATAACTTTGAAATGTTTAGGATTCTATATTGATATGGTTACTTTGGAATTTTTGTTGTTGATATAGGATGACAACCAAGATACTATTGCATGGTCAACTATGATCTTTTACCATGTTGAGGTGGTATATAATATATAAACTAGTTATTAACAATTTAATTATTACTCTAGCAAACATGTGTTATTTTTTCATTGAACTTCTTTGGCATTTGACTATATTTATGTGTTTTTTGTAATTTATCTATTTTCTTATATATTTTATAGTTAATTACATAAAATATACAATGTTGTCAAACTACTTTATTATTTTGCTGTCTTAAAAACAATGACGTTTTTCTCTATTTTAGCCTAATTTTATAATTTTCAAACGTATTGCAAACTTTACATGAG
>JBBPBT010000564.1:673218-764599 GCA_037974875.1 Cicer bijugum | reverse complement strand
AAATAAAGGGGCAAGGCTCAAAGGGGCTAGCAAAGGATAACATTTTTATAGGGTAGTTAGAAAGGCTCAAACGACCAAATAAAATTGCCTCAATGTATGCATAAATTACAAGTGATGCAAGTCAGAATTAGTGCAAGTTCTGAAGGGATAATACATGTCTGGATAATCACACAGCAAAGAATTTAAGTGTTTAGGCTCAAAAGCTCACAGTTAGGATAGTAAGAGAGAGTATGAACAATCAACATAATGCCAAACATGTATTCGGAAAGTTAAAATTGTATTTTTGAAAAACTTGATGGCCTATTAGCCTTCTGCAACCATTGAGTAATCAAGCATGCATGCATTAGGGAGACTTATCGACTTGAGCACTAACATAATCTAAGAAATAGAGTTTAACTTTCGAAATCCCAAACAGAAACTTTAAGATCAAGTGCAAGTTATTACAACTTTTCATCATCAAACAAAGAAAACAAGAAGAAACACAGAAAAGCAAATAGACTAGACTAAAACAAAGAAGAACAAGAAAAGAAACAAAAAGAAGAAAAAGCAAAAAAAAAAAAAAAATCGAAACAAAAGAAAGAAAACTTCTCTAGTTTAGCAATTCAAGGATCCTCGTTTAGATCATCTGCTCTTGTTCCGCTCTGGTCGCCTGTGTACTGGTGAGGTGTAAATAGATCAGCATAAAACATGCCTCCCGGTGTCTGTTGAGAAGAGGCGAATGCTCGATAGAGATTGGTCATCCACAGTTCTAATCTGGCGTGTCTATTTCGCTGATCAATCATTAGTCGTTCCATCATAGTTTCCAATCTACCGATTCTGTCTTCGTTAGAGAGCTGGACTGGGTGTGGAGGGTGGTGCTGTGGTTCCTGTGGTTCAGTGTGTTCCTCTGCTGGCATCGCTGCTGGTGGGGCAACAGGGTAGTCTGCTGGAATCATAGAGTGTTTTGTTATCCATCTTGCAGTGATTGGAGTAGCTGGTTTCAACATTTCTTCGCCTTGTTTTGGTACCACTCTCACCAATTCACATAATTTGCCTATCAGGGAGGCGTGATGGAAGTAGCCTGTTGGGGGATCAAGAATGGCTGTGCCCCGAATATCATTGGCTATTAACATGCCCACATTAATTCTGTCACCTTTTAAGATAGCAAGTAGTAGACATGCTCTTTGAAATGTTATATCGGACACATTCGAACATGGCAATAGTGTATGATGGACAAAAGTACTCCATGCTTTAGCAATTGGGGTGAGGTCCGCTGAGCGTAATTTCTGAACGGAGCCATCTCTATTTCGTACCCAATCTGTGCCTGGTCTGCATAAAGTGCGTAGGATTTCCTGACTGCTTGCTCTTATAAGTTGTTTTTCCATAGCTAGAAAGCGGCAATCATTATAGTTCGGCAGGCCAAAGATTTCGTTGATGACTTGAGGTGTGAAAGGCACCCTTTTTCCCCTCACATAACTCACAAATTGGTCGAGTAGGAATGGTTGGTCAGACTTTAGATCGGAGGCATTAGAGTAGAATTCCACAGCTAGTGATTTGCTTGCTGTGGTTACAAATGTGGTCAACTTCTCCCATCCTCTGGCAGCAATCATAGCCTGGATGTCAACAAATTCGTCGTCCTCCAACTGAAAATTCTTTTCACTGACGAACTTGTGGACTGCTGGGAGTTTGGCATGGTATTCCTGTGTTGCCCTAGTCTTGAATAAGAATGCATCGTGCTGTGGGGCCGAGGATGTGGTTGCAACCTTAGTGCGTTTTGCTTTTTGTTGGGTTGCCATTAGGTCCTGCAAAACAAGTAATCACCCCCAAGGTTCAGAATATTCCAAGTTAGAGATAAGTATTTTAAGCACGGTCGACCTTGGAGAAATAACATCATACATGGCCATGAGTTTGTCCACTAACATTCTAAGTGATAATAATGCATGTGCATTGGTTGTGACATTTTATCAAACAGTTAGCATGCAGGCCTCATAGTGGGTGTGGCATTTTATCAAACAGTTGGCATGCAAGCGTAATAATGGTTGTGGCATTTTATCAAACAGTTAGCATGCAGGCACAATAGTGGTTATGACATTTTATCAAACAGTTGGCATGCAAGCATAATAGTGGGTGTGGCATTTTATCAAACAGTTGGCATGCAAGCATAATAGTGGGTGTGGCATTTTATCAAACAGTAGGCATGCAAGCATAATAATGAATGAAAAACACCCAATCACGCAACTATTAACCCCATTCGATCTCATTAACAACATACATGCATGCATAATGTATAAAATTCAGCATGGATTCACGTTGACAAGAGACAAACCCACATGCACTAGTAACCAAGAATGAGTTGCTATTGAAAGTTTGAGGAAACTTACTTGAGGATGGGATGATGTTGGATCGGAGAGGGGAACTTACTTGAGGATGAGAGTGAAGAGAGTGAGCTTCAATGGTAATGGTGTTTGTGAAAGAGGGAGGATTGTTGTGAAAGAGGGAAGGCTGTACCTACTTGGGGTGTTTTAAAGCCCAACAATGCGCTTCAAGCGCATGGGAGGCGCTTCAGGCGCACGCAAGGCAGTGGTGAAATTGGAAAATGCGCTCCAGGCGCATCAGGGCGCGCTTCAGGCGCGTGGTAACAAAATCAGACTGCGCGAAATGCGCTTCAAGCACATGTCATGCGCTCCAGGCGCACCTCAAACAGAACCAAACGCGCGAAATGCGCTTCAAGCACATGTCATGCGCTCCAGGCGCGCCTCAAACAGAACCAAACGCGCGAAATGCGCTTCAAGCGCAAGGCATGCACTCCAGGCGCGTTTTTCACAGAATGGAAGTTCCAGAATGCGCTTCAAGCGCATGAGGCGCGCTCCAGGCGCGTTTTTGCTGCTTCTTAACAAAAAAACAATCCCCAACACATTTTTTACGATTCCTTGCTTATACTAAACATCAAGAATGAATAAAATTAGTAATTAAAAGCTAAAATTAAGATTAAATGAAGTGACGTCAACTAAAATGAAAAGGATATGAAGTTGGGTTGCCTCCCAACAAGCGCTTGTTTAGTGTCCTGAGCTTGACAATTCACTCTTCAAGTTGTGTCCAGATGGATGGACTCCATCGAAAGTTTTGACTCTTCCCCGAAATATGATTTGAGTCTTTTTCCATTGACCTTGAAGGTCCGATCGGAGTGTGTATCTTTCAACTCTACGGCACCGTGTGGAAATACCTTGATTACCTTGAAAGGGCCCGACCATCTTGACTTTAGTTTTCCGGGAAACAACTTCAATCTTGAGTTGAATAGGAGAACTAGTTCTCCTTCTTGGAATTCCTTGAGTCTTATTTTTTTGTCATGCCATTTCTTGGTTTTTTCTTTATATATCTTGGCATTCTCATAAGCAAAATTCCGGAACTCCTCTAACTCGTGAAGTTGAAGAATTCTCGCCTCACCTGCCTTGCCCAAGTCAAAGTTCAAGTACTTCGTAGCCCAAAACGCTCGATGCTCAAGTTCGAGAGGTAAATGACAAGCTTTACCATACACCATTTGATACGGGGACATACCTAGGGGGGTCTTAAAAGCCGTTCGGTAGGCCCAAAGTGCATCATCAAGTTTCGTTGACCAATCTTTTCGTGAGGCAGTTATTGTCTTTTCTAGGATTTGTTTGAGCTGCCTGTTGGAGACTTCAACCTGCCCACTAGTCTGTGGATGGTATGGGGTTGCCACTCTATGACGCACATTATATTTCTTCAGAAGGTATTCCATATTCCGGTTTAGAAAATGGGTGCCTTCGTCACTAATCAAGGCTCGGGGCACACCGAAACGAGCGAATATATTCTTCTTGAGAAAGGTGATAACCTGTTTCGAATCATTTGTTGGAGTAGCTATTGCTTCAACTCATTTTGAGACATAATCCACCGCCACCAAAATATAAACCTTGTTATATGACGATGGGAATGGACCCATGAAATCAATACCCCACACATCGAACACTTCTACTTCTAATACAGGATTTTGCGGCATCTCATCCCGTTTTGAAATGTTACCGGTGCGCTGGCATCGATCGCATTTCTTCACATAGTTGAATGCATCTTTGAATAATGAAGGCCAAAACAACCCCGATTGTAGAACTTTTGCTGCAGTTCGGTCACCACTGAAATGACCCCTATACTCAGAGTCGTGGCAGTGCCACATTACCTTTTCTTGTTCCTCCTCGGGCACACACCTTCGCAACAGCCCATCCACTCCTCTTTTGTATAGAAAGGGTTCATCCCATACATAGAATTTGGCATCGTGGATAAACTTCTTTCGTTGTTGGTAAGTGAAATCAGATGGGATTGTACCCCCCACCTTGAAATTAGCAAAGTCGGCGAACCACGGTGCCATGGTGATGGCGAAGATGTGCTCATCAGCAAATTGATCTCGAATCGGTCTAATATCCTCATTCTCTTCGACCTTCTCCAATCGAGATAGGTGATCAGCCACAATGTTCTCTGATCCCCTTTTATCTCGAATTTCAATGTCAAATTCTTGTAGTAATAGAATCCATCTAAGCAACCTTGGTTTTGATTCCTGCTTAGTAAACAAATACCTCAAAGCAGCATGATCAGTGTAAACTATAACTTTCGATCCTAATAGATAAGACCGAAATTTATCAAAAGCATAGACTACAGCCAATAATTCTTTTTCAGTTGTAGCATAATTGTGTTGTGCCTGATTTAAAACATGACTAGCATAGTAGATCACATGCAACATCTTGTCTTTTCTTTGTCCCAGAACTGCCCCAATAGCACTGTCACTTGCATCACACATGATTTCAAAAGGTAGTGACCGGTCAGGTGCAGTGATAATGGGGGCAGTTATCAGCTGGTTTTTCAAATTGTTAAAGCCATGCAAACAATCCTCATTGAATTTGAAAGGTGTGTCTTTCGCAAGTAGGTTTGTAACTGGTTTTGCAATTTTTGAAAAGTCTTTTATAAACCTTCTATAAAATCCAGCATGGCCTAAAAAGCTTCTAATGCCTTTCTCGTTGGTAGGAGGGGGAAGTTTTTCAATAACTTCAACCTTGGCCTTATCTACCTCGATCCCCTTGTGGGAGATTCGGTGGCCCAAAACAATTCCCTCTCTTACCATAAAATGACATTTCTCCCAATTTAGGACCAAGTTAGATTTTTCACACCTTTCTAATACAAGAGATAGATTAATCAAATAATTATCAAAGGATGACCCGAATACAGAAAAGTCATCCATGAATACCTCGATATGTTTCTCAATCATATTAGAAAATATGGACATCATGCACCTTTGAAATGTAGCCGGCGTATTACACAGTCCAAATGGCATTCTTCGATAAGCAAATACCCCATACGGACATGTAAATGCAGTTTTCTCTTGATCCTCGGGTGCTACAGCTATCTGATTGTATCCTGAATAACCGTCTAGGAAGCAGTAATACTCATGTCCGGCTAACCGCTCAAGCATCTGATCAATGAAAGGGAGCGGGAAATGATCCTTCCTCGTGGCACTGTTCAATCTCCTGTAATCAATACACACTCTCCAGCCTGTAACCGTTCGAGTAGGAATTAACTCGTTCTTTTCATTTGTGATGACAGTCGTTCCCCCCTTTTTTGGTACCACTTGGACGGGACTCACCCAAGAGCTATCTGAAATTGGGTATATGAGGCCGGCTTCTAATAGCTTTACCACCTCTTTCCTGATCACTTCTTTCATTACCGGATTCAATCTCCTTTGGGGTTGTACTACCGGTTTGTGATTGTCCTCCATGAGGATTTTGTGCATACAAAAAGTTGGACTTATTCCCTTGAAGTCATCAATGGACCAACCGATAGCACCCTTGTGCTTTCGCATAATTCTCAACAACTTTTCTTCTTGCAACTCGCTCAAGCTTGCACTAATTATGGCTGGATTTTTTTCTTCTTCACCCAGGAATACATATTTCAAATGAAGGGGCAGCTGCTTGAGTTCAATCAGTGGTGTCTTTTTCTCCGCGGACTTGTCTTCATTTCCTTTCAAGTCCTCCCACCTAGTAGGAAAACGGGGGGAGTAGGATGGTGATGCTTCTAACATGGCCAACACCTCTTTCATCTTTGGGTCTTCACTTTCTTGGACGACATCTTGGGGTAGACATAAAACTCTTTCTAATGGCAGGTTGGGTGTTTGATGCGTTATTTCTTCATTGACTATCTCATCTAAAATCTCGATTCGATTGCACCCTTCTCTTTCTCTTGAGTGTTCCATGGCTTTCAGAATGTTAAAAGTGACGGTTTCCTCATTTACTTTCAGGGTTAAGGTGCCATCTGCTACATCAATCATAGCTCTCCCTGTTGCTAAGAACGGTCTCCCCAAAATCAAAGGAATGTCGTTGTCTTCTTCCATATCTAGTACCACGAAATCCACTGGAAAAATGAACTTATCCACTTTAACCAACACATCTTCCACTACTCCATAGGGATGTTTCATTGAACGATCCGCAAACTGTAACATCAGTTGTGTGTCCTTGACTTTTCCGATGCCTAGCTTTTTGTATATTGAAAGGGGCATAAGACTTACACTAGCTCCAAGATCACACAAAGCTTTCCCAAAAGTTCTATTACCAATAGCGCACGGGATTGAGAAGCTTCCAGGGTCCTTGAGCTTCGGTGGCAACTTCCTTTGTAGTATAGCACTACACTCTTCCGTAAGCATAACTGTTTCTCCCCCGATTTTTCTTTTTTTTGACAAAATCTCTTTCCTGAACTTAGCATATGTCGGCATCTGCTCTAGTGCTTCTGCAAAGGGGATATTAATCTGTAATTTTTTAAAAACATCAAGAAACTTCCCAAATTGTTTTTCAGTTTCTTCCCTCCTTAATCTTTGAGGGAACGAGAGTCTAATTTCTGGTTTTGGCAGTGGTTCCCTTTTTTGTACCATTGGTTCTTCCTCCTTTTCAATAGTGATGTGCTCTTCACCCGGTATTGGTGTGGCCATTTCCTCCAGGTGGGTTGGAGTCAAGGTACTTCTACTCTGTTTGGCTTCAGGTGGTACTTGTTCCCTCACTTTGCCACTCCTCGTGGTCACTGCATTAACATTGTTTCTAGGATTCGGAACTGTGTCACTAGGCAAAGTTCCGGACGTTCTTTGTGCCATTTGTTGAGCAAGTTGACCCACTTGAGTCTCAAGATTCTTTATTGATGCAGAGTGATTTTTCTGAACGGCTCTTGACTCTTCAATGAAAGAACTGGTGCTTGTAACTAGTTTCTCTATAGCGCTCTCCCAAGCAGCCTTTCTCGGTGGGACTTGGTTTGTTTGAGCTCCTTGTTGACCCTGAGATCCACCTTGCTGATCTCTCCAAGAAAAATTTGGATGATTTCTCCAACCAGGATTGTACGTACTAGAGTAGGGGTTATTCTGCCTGTTGTTGTTGTTACTCACAAAATTCACTTGTTCTAGTTCTTCTACCTCATTGTCATCCAGTGCTTCACAAACTCCAGTTTTATGTGCTCCTCCACAAAGGTTACAACTAGTCTGCTTTAGTAATTTAACAGGGGCCGCTTGGGGTTGTATATTTAGAGCTGCCATTCCTTTCTTGATCTCAGTGGCGATAACCTCTTCCATCTTCGATATAAACCTGCCTGGAGCTAACCCATCCATAACGTTCAACTCCATTACACCACTTGTCAACCCACCACTTCTGTCATACAACATCATCTGTTCATTTGATGCCATGATCTCAATAATTTTTCGTGCTTCTGTTGCGGTTTTGTAATTCAAAGAACCACCGGCTGTGGCATCTAACATGATTCTGGTGCTCGGCCTCAAGCCATTACAGAATATTTGCATTTGGGCAGTGTCGTCATAAGAATGATTAGGACATCCGGCTAGTAAGTTTCTGAATCTCCTGTAGGTGTCACGAAGAGATTCTCCCTCTTTCTGTTTGTAATCGGTGATTTCTTGCCTCTTTCTAATGAACATGGTTGGGGGGAAATATTGTTCCAAGAACTTATCCTCAAGATCATCCCATGTGGTGATGCTGTCGGTGGGGAATGAAAGAAACCACTCTTTAGCATCATCTATCAAAGAGAATGGAAATAGCTTCAATTTCTTGCATTCTTCAGACACCCCATCCACCTTCACTGTTTCACATAATTCAAAGAAATTTGTGAGGTGTCTGTTAGCGTCTTCGTTATGTCTACCGGCAAAATGAATTTCCCTCAACTCTCGGTATAGAGCAGGACTTATTTCAAACTTATTGACTGTAACCGGTTGGTGACGAATGGGTAATCGAGCACGATTTCTGTTTCGATTCCCATACTCTCCGAGAGTACGTTCTGGTGGTGGTGGTTCGGCCATTTCAGTTAATGTGACAGAATCACCTAAAACCTCTTCGTCCACTACTAAATGTCTTTCCCTTTGTCTCCTTTCTCGAGCTGCTTTTCTATGTGCTTTCGCTGTTTTTTCAATTTCTGGATCAAAGATAAGTTCAGCTGAGGACTGGCCTCGCATATAAGGTTAGACAAAATGTGAGTACATAAGAGATTTAAAATAAGGAAAAAAAACAAAAATTTTATTGCAGAGCAAAAAATTTCAATTAAGTAAATAAATTAAACTCAATAGTGATATGGCAATCCCCGGCAACGGCGCCAAAAACTTGATAGCGTTTCAGCAAGTGTACTGAATCGTTGCAAGTAATAATAAAACAAGAGTACTGAGTGTCGAACTCAAGGATTGCGTTTTACTATTAATTATATTTAATTACTAAAATTGAACAAAAAGGTTCACAAGTTGATTGAAATAATGTTTGAAATTAACAACAATAATAAAATTGATCTTTTAAAATGAGAAAAATGTTAGGGATGAGTTTCACTTCGAATCCAACCTTGGTGTCTAATTTGATCCTAGTTACTGAATTCCTTTATTGAATTATTACCGAATTCTCTTTATTATTCTTGCCCTAATGTCTTAGTGACAGAACCTTTAATTCCAAAGTAACCCCTAATTCCTTAGTAGATTTAAGATTAGAATTAAGCATTACCGTATAGAAATTCTCTTGTAAATTATTGCTTTGCAACTAATTTAATTGGTTTCATGACCTGCATCTATCCCTAGACTACAAATTCATGAATTTCTCATCTCAAGCATTCGTAAAGTCCACTTCCGTTTCAAAATACAAATCGTAGAACATTTTAATGTTGATCAAGCAATAAAAATCATTAAGCACAGAGATGAGAAAAACAATTCAATACACTCATTCATATAACTAGAAATCAAATCAGAAAAATAAGGGTTTCATCTGGTTACACTCATCCCTAACAAATAGGGTTTAGTTACTCATAACAGAGATACAAAAGATAAGGATTAAAGAAGAATTACAAGAATGATTCATGGATGATTCTTGATAAAACTGCTTAATGGCGTTAGAAACGACTGTCTTTGAGTTTCTGTGCTAGGGCACAAGTCTCCCAAGTTCCCCAGATTCAAAAAGATACAAAAAACAGCAAAAAATTGCGTTTTTATGATTGCTGATGCGCGTCACGCGCTCCAGGCGCGCGTTGGCAGAGCTGAAGCCTGTGAAATGCGCTCCAGGCGCGCAGGGCGCGCTCCAGGCGCGCGTTGGCAGAGCTGAAACCTGTGAAATGCGCTCCAGGCGCGCAGGACGCGCTCCAGGCGCGCAGCATCTGCTGTCTGAAGTATTTTGCATTTTTCTCATCTTTCGCGTCTGAATTTGGTCCCGGTGTCTTCATGAAAGTTGTAGATATGGATCTTAGCTTTCATTAGCACTTGGAATGACACTAATGGGACTTCTAGAACTCCAAATATGGCTGAAATACTCCACATGTATCATGTTGATTTTTCACCAAAATTCAGCACTGCACTTAAAAACAAAACGCAATGTAAAATTACGAAAAACTCCTACTTAATCACTGAAATACAAGCATAACATATTAATAAATTTAAAGAACAAAAATAAACTGAATGTATCAAATAAATCCTTAATTTAACTGATGATTGAAGATACATAAGACTAAAACAGTGGAAAATTATGCATATGATGAAGAGTTATCAGGGTGTCACAACTAGAAATTAAATAAAGCAATGATCCTACCACACCCCTATATTCTTTTTCAGAAATCGATTTTTCATTTTCATCTTTGTCTAATGAAAAGGATGGATGCATGGGACTAATCATGATTTTGGCTTCATTCATTTTATATTTTGTCAAGAGATCTTTTATGTATATTTCTTGACATATAAAAATGCCATCTTCATGTTGCTTAATTTGTAAGCCAATAAAGTATCTTAATTCTCCCATCATACTAATTTCAAATTCACTTTGCATGAGTTTTAAAAAAGTATCACACATTTTCTCATTAGTTGATCCAAAGATAATGTCATCGACATACCCTTGAACAATAAGTAAATCATTTTTATTTGTTTTCTTGATTAGTGTAGTGTCAATTTTTCCTTGGAAAAATCCATTTTTGATTAAAAAATAATTAAGTCTCTCATACCAAGCTCTTGGTGCTTGTTTTAATCCATATAGAGCCTTGGTATGTTTAAAAACATGATTTGGTTTTGATTGATCTTCTAAACCAGGAGGTTGACGCACATAAACGTGTTCATTTAGAAAACCATTTAAGAGAAATTAAATCACTTTTGAATTTTTTATTTTGTTTGCGACAATTTCTTTTTAAAAAACAAAATGAAAATCTGAAAAGTAATTTAAAAACTATTTCACGTGAGAAAATGAAAGTGAATTTGGATAAATAGTTTGAGGATATCATAAGTCATTCTGCCAAATGATATTTGTAAACTTCAATCATGAACATTTTTGATAATAAAATCCATAATTTATGTCGCACGAATAATTTGATTCAAAGAATAAGGAAGCATGTAGGTTCTTTGTACCTTGAACATTAGTTTGAATGATGCTTGTGGATTTGTACCTTGAACATTTTAAGTTCATTAACTATCTTCATTATTATTGTAGCAACCAGTAACGTTACATCAAGATGGGTGATCAATCTGAGACAAAAGATTTGTTTGTTTCTCCTCCACCAATTGTCCCGAACATAACTACTATGTTACCACCTAGAACCAAAGGTTGTAAAAACCAATCTTTTGTTTGGAATGATTTCACAATAGATCCTAACTTGGATGGGACATCCATTTGCAACCATTGTAGCAAGAAGCTCAAGTGTAATAATGGGACGAGTTCGATGATACAACATCCAAAGGGATGTAAGAAAAATCCCAATAGCGAGTTTAACAAGAGGAAGAGAACATTGGATGCAATGAATGTTGAAGGTCATACTATTTCTTCTCCTTCAGTGCCTAGGTTTGATCAAGAAAAATTACAATATTTACTGGTGAAGATGTTTATAGGCATGGAATTGCCTTTTCGACAAGTGGAGCATCCAGATTTTCAAGAATTTGTAAGTGGCTTAAATCCAAAATTCAATCTTATATCACGCACCACACTTGCATGCGATACTTTGTTGTTATGGGATGTAGAAAAGTTAAAATTCAAAAACTATATGTCCCCACACTGCTAAAAGGTTTGTCTTACTGCCGACACATGGACATCTATTCAAAATTTGTCTTATATGTGTGTCACTACTCACTTTGTTGACAATAATTGGAACTTGCAAAATAAGGTTCTAACATTTTGCCAAGCCCCAGGTCACACGACATATGTTATGACAAATACAATTGATGCGTGGTTGACTGATTGGAGGTTGAATCGTGTTTTGACTGTGACACTTGACAATGCCTCATTAAATGATCTTGGAATCAAACAATTGAAGAAAAGACTATTGTCGTTTAACAACTTGGTTTTTAATGGAGAGTACATGCATATGCGTTGTTGTGCGCACATGTTAAATATCATTGTTAGTGAGGGGTTGAGTGATTTGGACTTGTCAATTTTAAGACTTCGTGCTGCTGTGAAATATGCTAGGTCTTCTCCTCTTAGGTTTGCGAAATTTAAAGCATGTGTAGAACGTTCAAACTCTGAATACAAAGGTATAGTTTGTCTTGACGTGGAAACTAGGTGGAACTCAACAAATTTAATGTTAGACTCGACTTTGAAGCATCAAAAGGAATTTGAAGTGCTTGAAATTCATGATCCCAAGTATTATGAGGAACTACTTAAGGGGAAGGGGAAAGGTGTGCCTACCGATTTAGATTGGGCGAAAGCACAATCGATTATGCCATTTTTAAAAATGTTTTACAATGCCACCTTACGAATATATGGTTCCTCCTATGTTGCCTCTAATATGTATATGTTAGAGGTTTTTGGAATAGGTGAAAAAATACTTAAAATGTGCAACTCCAAGGATATGTGCTTAAAAGTAATGGCTGATAGGATGAAAACAAAGTATGACAAATATTGGGGAAAATATGAAAATTTGAACATCTTGTTGTTGATTTCTTCTGTCTTAGACCCCAAGAACAAATTAAAGTTTGTCAATTGGTTGATCACTCAGAACTTTAATTCATTTGATGCAACCAAATTAAAAGATTTGTTGAAAACCCGTTTGGATGAACTAATTCTGGAGTATAGTGGTGTTGGAGAAGGATTCCAAAGTGAATCACAATCGACTGAATTTGATTTAAGTGGTAAGGAAGATCTTTATAGTTATAATAGATTTTTAATGAGCACTGGTTTGTCCTCTACTGAAATGTCTGATTTGGAAAGGTACACTTGGAAGAATCTTTAGAGAGTCGGTCATCTACCAACTTTGATGTTTTAAACTGGTGGAGGTTAAACTCAAGCCGTTTTCCAATTCTTGCAAAGATAGCCAAAGACTTGATTGCCATACCTATCTCCACAGTGGCCTCTGAGTCTACTTTTAGTACCGGAGGATGAGTGATTGACGAATACCGTAGTTGTCTCACACCTCAAACAGTTGAAGCTCTAGTTTGTACTGCTAGTTGGCTTAAAGGATTGCGTAAATCATCTTCAATAAGTGATTCACTTTTAGTTGAGGATTTCAAGGAGCTTGATATTTTAGAGGAAGGTAACATTGTAAATGCTTTAATAGTTGAATGTAAGTTAATAGTTGTTAAATTATGATTTGATAAGTAACTGTTTTTTTTTCTTCAGAAATAACTTCTATGAAATTTGGTGGTGCTTGTTCGGTTCATGTTTCTCTTGGTGAAGATTGAGAATTGACAAAATTGGGACTCTAACATTGAATAAGCTTTATGTTGATAAAAACTTGATTGAGGTTTTTGCTAAGGGTGTAAAGAAAGGCTTTTAGGACACATAGCTTACATGATATTAGATGTGAGGTATGAATTGAATTTAAATTACATTAAATTTGAAGTGATTAGGGAAATTAATGAGACTGAAAATTTCAACTTGGATGCAGAGGATGCAAAGTTGGGATTTTTCAATTTCAATTTGAAGCCCCTGCTGCTGCTAATGGTATGTTTCTTTATGTAACTCATTTTAACTTTTTTCATTTAAATCTGAGTACTTTATGCAATTTACAAATATTTGGTTTTGAAAATTTTGTATTGAATTTAGTTACAAATTGGAATAATTCACTGTGTCAATTATTAAAATTGAGGTCTTGTCTTAAAATTGGAATTCTTTGAACTAAATTGTTACAATTTACAGTCAAATTGAATTGATCACCATGAGTTGCAGCTTGATTCTTTGCAGCTTGATCATCATGAATTGCAGCTTGACTGTTCGAAGCTTGATCATCATGAGTTGCAACTTGATTGTTTGAATCCTGATTATCATGAGTTGTAGCTTGATTGTTTAAAGCATGATCATCATGAGTTGCAGCTTGATTGTTTGAAGCTTGATCATTATTTGCAACAGCTTGATGATCATGAGATAAAGCTTGATCATCACGAGTTACAACTTTATTCTTAGTCCTTTGAGCCATTTCTAGTTCCATTTTTATACACATGAGAGACTATTTTTATGTTTGTTGAGTTTTATTACTACACTTAAGAACTTTTCTCATTTTATGTGTCACTTGAAGTTAGATAAAATTGGAAAATCATTGCGTGACTTGAACTATTCATTAAATTATATTTTTTTTTTTGTAATTGTTCTTGATATAATTAGTATATGACTTTTGAAGATATTGATTCAATTAGTTACTTGACTCCCATTATACTAGCAAATGTTTAAAGGGAGATGCTTCAAAAATTTACTTATATTTTGTGATTTTGAGTAGGTTTGAGAATTTTATCAATTTTTTATAAATAGTCGGTTTTTAAACTATGCCTAAATTGTTTTTTAAAAATGGATATTTAAAAATAACCAAATTTTAACTGATTTTGAGAAAAAATTGATTTTAAAATTGATTTTTTAAAATTGGTTGTATAAAAAAAACCGATTATTTAACCATAACCAGTTTTACAATTGGTTCTATAACCAGTTTTACAATTGGTTCTATAACCAGTTTTAGACCAAATAATGGATTTGGTTATAAATCCAAATCCATATATTGGTTTTTAAATGGATATGGTATGGTTTATTTTTAAAATCAACCGTGCACAACCCTAAGGAATAGGCAATGGACTATTGCTCTTTCTACAGCTGAAGAAAAGTATATCTTAGCAGATAGTTGCAGCACTCCACTGTTATGGATGAAGCATCAACTAGAAGAGATCAAAATTTATTAGAGTAAAATTCCTATATTTTGTGATAGTACTTCTGCTATATGTTTAACCAGAAACCCTATTTTACATTCAAGAGAAAAACATATAGAGATTTAACACCATTTCATAAAGGAATATGTCCATAAAAACATTTGAGACATTAAATTTATTGACACAGATAATCAGTGCACTGATATTTTCATAAAACCCCTTGCCGGGGATATATTCTGATTTATAAAGAAACATATAAATATTTAGTTCATCAAAGAATGATGTTGAATCCTCCAAATGTTTTGCGTCTAGTAAAATAGAATGAATGGTTAAATATATGCTCTACCTCTGATAATATTGTGCTTCTAGTCAATCTAGATTCAATTAATCTTGAATATGAATAGTTTCTTTCTCATAAGGTGTGATACTCTAATAGGTATCCTCACACACGTGTACTAGTAATGGTGTTAAAACTCAACTATTTTTTATTCTTCAAATCATTTATCACTCAAAATAGCTCATAACTCCAAAATTTTCTTTTCTTTGCAAACCGTTAAACTTCCCTATTCTCCTTGAATCCTTCGAGCTTCAATGACTTCGAGTTCCTCTTCAATCCCCTCAACTAGAAACATCTCCTATGTTCTTACAATACTATGCAATCTGGATCAATTAGAGATTCTTCTTAAACTGAAGGTTGACTTTGCAAACGTAGCTGTAAATGTGTTTGATTTCATTGAGGACCTTACTTGAGTAGATTGATTTGAATATTTCTAGTGAAAGATTTTAGAGGTTCGCTAATGCAAATTCACACAATGATATATCAAGCACCGAATGAGTTGCTCGAAGATCACTCCACAATCCCTTGTTGGCTATCCCTTGAGAATGTACAAAGAGTTGTTCGAAAATCCCAAGGTGAACTCTAAGTATGTACACCTTAAACCATAGTATATAGTTTTGTTCAAAATTATGATTGGGTATGTGGTGCCCAAAGATGGGTCGGTGGACCATATTAGGAAAGACCACAAGTGTCTAATGTGGAACATCTTTAAATGGATAAATACTTAAATTGTAATATTAATTTATTAACCTACCAAAACAAGTTGTCAACTATATTTTGAATGTAGTTTTCAACTATGTTTTATGATTCTAATTATTATTTTAGTATATTTGCCTATGTTTTATTAAGGTATATTGATTCAATTGCCAAGTTTAAGATAATTGATATTGGGTCTTCCAATAATATTTATTTAAAAATACATATTTTCCAATGCACACATGCACACACTCGAAGATTAAAATCTTTTTAGAAGAAAATCATTTTATCTTTGAATTTCTATCACTCAATCATTAGAACACAAAAGTTTGAGTTAAGAAATTACTCTAAACTTCATCTTTAAACTATGTCCAAGAGTAATTAAAAAGTGTAACATTTTTAACTTCAAACAAATTATTTTCACAATCTAATTGTTTGCTCAAATTCATTAACAATAGGAACTTAGTTAAAATTTAAATATTTTCTCAAATTTAACTACTCTAAATTTTCTTGTAAAGTTTCAACTTGAGTTCAAACTCATTTATTTAGAAATAACTTATTACACTACTCAAACACAATAAAAATTCAAATTTCCCGTTTTTAGTCCCTAAGGTTTGGCCACCTCAAATAATATTGGGGATTTACGTTTTTTTTTTCTCTCATTATTCAAGCAATACAAGATACCAACTTCATACTTACATGACCAATAAATTAAAAAACACAAAATCATCGCTCCCCCATATACGATCAACCACGACTTAAGAGACAAAAGAGGTAGAGGTATCTTTGTTTTTTTTTTTTTTTTTATTCTAACTATTATTAACAATAATAATAACAAAGATTATATCTTTTTCTCAAAACACCATCAACAATATTCTCTACTAACAACTTTAAGAACCGATAAATTTTGAAAGCAAACAAACTTTATCTTGCAATTTCATGGATGAAATAAGGTGAAAGGAAGGAGCTTTTCGAATATAATATCTAAAATAGTAAAATATTTAACTCACTTTATGTCCCATCACTCACTTTCAAATCTACTTAAGTAAAAATATTCACTCTCATTGCAACTCAATTGAAAGATGAATTTATTAGTAACATGTGTCATCTTAAAATTTATGTTGATAATAATTTCTCTATAATTTAATTAAATTATTCTCCAATAAATGCTTTTAAATCAGGTCTCAAAATATGTATTTTTAAACATATTACTAACCCTAACCGAAAATATACTTTTGGTACTTAGTTTCATAAAAACAAAACTAGGCTAATAGTCTAAGAAGCACATTCAACACAAAATATAACAAAATTGGAGAAATTAGAGTTTAGATAATTTCGGGTCTTACATTCTTTGTCACCCTTACTATGTAAATTACCTCTACCCGAAATAGGAATGCTCAAAGTTTGGATCCTTATGATATTTCCAATAAATGGAACAAGGTCCTCTCCGTCCTCTCCTTTGCCATAAAATTATTCAACACAACAAAGATCATTGACTGTAGCTAGCTTTGTAGAACTATGCAACTTTCAGACAAATAATTGAGATAATCTACTTATGGATCCTACAACTTTAGAAAGCCAAGAGCTGTCGGTCTTAAAGCTCCTAACAACCATGTTTGCAGGCCCATCAAGGGATGCCCCATCTCCTTCTAGTGGTGTTATTCTGAAACCTCAAGTGGTTCTTTCGGTAACACCACTGTAGTTTCTTGTGCTCATCCCACAAGCTGAGATATGCTATCTTGAGGCTCCTCTTGTGACTGCTTTAGGGTCTGCATACTCTGCTTTTGGAAGTCCCTCTGCAAATCCCTCTGGTCCCTTGTTTAATTCCTTATAGTTTGTCAAAGAGAAATATTTTGATCGACTAAAAGTCACTAGGGCGTTTATGGAACAAACTGCCAAAAATCCGGAGGATATTCAAAATACTCTTAGTTTAATTTTGGCTAGGCTCACCAATCCAAAATCTTAATTGCCTATTTTTTTATTTTGGGTTTTTTTTTATTATTTCTTTTCCTCTTTTTTATCTGATGAGAAAAGGGAAGAATGTATTTTTGGGAACTTTTAGCAATGAATTTTGGCTTTTATGAACTTCTATTACTAATGAACATAAAATTATGTGTTAGAATATCTTTCATCATATGAGTTAAATGTGCACATTCTAAGAGGAAAATTTGTTGTAATACTCTATAATACTTTTATACTTTCCTTAAAATAAATCGTTCACAAGAATAGATGCTTGTTATCATCAAAAAGAGGGAGATTGCAAGAACCAAGTTGATTTGAAGAACTATGAGACATGTTATGATGATTATATCCTCTGCATCTCTGTCTTCATACGAAGATATGTTGAATTAATTAGAATGACTCATTTTGTAAAATTTTCTATGGCAAATAAATCTCAAAAGATTTGATACAAAACTGAATGATTTAGGTTCATTCCATAAAATAAAGGCAACAACTAAAAACCCTAAATGATCTCTATAAAAGGACATGCATTCCTCACTTGAAATACATATGAAAGACACATCTATAAGCATATACAAACTTCTCTGCACTCTTAAATATTCGTGTTACCTAAGTGCTGAGATAAGTTTATGAGAGTATAACTTCGTAAACACTTTCATGTGAGAGCCTTTTCAGAAAACCTAAACCTATTCTCTTGTAACCTATCCCAATAGTGGTTCGCTTCCTCAACAACTTGGTCGCACTAAGCTAAAAGGTTGAGAGAACATGAACACGGTTTGTTTGACTAGAATGTGTTATTGAAAATGTAATTTTTCTCACCAAGATAACAACATAGATTGTAGGTACTATATTTTGTGATTCATGAAAGAGATTGTTTCCATGAGTCAAAGTACAATTCCAAAAATGGTACATTATTTTCATTAGATATTATTTTTATATATAAACCACTTATATATTTAATTCTAACTTATTTATTTATGTTCAAATATTATATTGCACATAGTACAATATCACTTGATACGATATTCACTGAAGATAAAGTCATTTTTAATTAAAAAGATTTGTATTAATAAAAATGGTTCAAATATGACAACCAAGACCTTGCCTATGTCGAAGATGATCAGTTGTAGAAAGAATACAATTATGGTTGAACAATACCTTCTCACTTGAGTTTTGAGTGAGAGACTTATTTGGTGGGTTCGCTCCTAATTGGGACCCACTAGATATACTTATTTAGTGTTATTTATAAAGTAAAAAAAGAAAGAGTGAATATGTGAATTATTGGGCTTGGCCCCATGAGTGTGAACAAAAGAGAATTTATATCCCTAATTTCTACAAGTGAGAAGCATTGTAAAAATAAGAAAAGGGCATCAGTGTCATAATAATAATACGAGAAAGAAAAAGAAACAATAGTAGAAGTGACACTCGCGAGAAAAGAGATTTGATTCCAGTGGTAGATGGGCATGAAGGTGCAAACACGAGAAGGGGAGGTTGAATTGTGTATGCCAAAATTGATAATTTTTGGATAATTTATATTTAAATAAAAAACTAGTTCAATTTTAGTGACTTACTTGTGTAAAAGCAATCGGATTTTGAGGCAACAAGCAATGAAAATATAAATAATTTGACATGTAGATTTATCCTAGTTAACCACTAACATGGCTACATCTAGTCCCCTCATTCATAAAGCTTTAATCCACTAATTCAAATACCTTGAATTACAAAGCACGTGACCCTCCAAGGCAGTCTTCCCAAACAACCTAACAAGCCCAGACTTTTAGGAACTAACCATCTTGACCCTACAAGCAAAGGCTTCTCCTAACAACTTGACAAACTCAAATTGAAAAAAGAACTAAACCACTATCGGGTTGGATACAAAAGATTGGGACTCGAGTAGTTGCTTCTAACAAAACTGATAATAGTAATAGCTCTCACACTAAGAAAATAACACTTAGAAAATATTTATAACTTGAACAAGTGTTTCTCTCATTAAAATATAAGACTACTCTTTTATGCTTTCGATGATTTTCTTCTTCAGCCTTGAGTATCTATTTACTTGGGATGACAATTAGATCCAGACCCAATGGGCACCCGCAAAAATACTTACAATGAGTAGGGTAAAAAACCGTATAATGGATATGGGTATAGGGACAAGTAATTACCCACTAAATTAAGCAGGTGTGGGTGCGGGTACGGGTACTATAGTATAATACTCACCCCTACCCGCACTTATATAAATATATTATTTGTTTATTATATTAATTTTTGGTTTAATTAATTATTTTCTTTTATTTTTTAACATCTATTAATATCATTGGACCGCTACAATATTTATAATTAAAAGATAAACATTTGCAAACTTTTTAAGAATTTGATTATGATGAATCAGTAAATAATTGTGACTTTATAACTAATAGTTATGTCTTATTAATCCTGATTTTATAATTATACTTGCAACTTTATGTCAGTTGTTTTTACATATCTCGAATAATATCGTCCTATGACTTGTAGGGATGGCAATTAGAACCAGACTTAGTGGGTAACTGCAAAAAAACCCACAATAGGTAGGGTAAAAACCCGCATAATGACTATGGGCATGGGGACGGGTAATTACCTGCAAAATTAAGTGGATATGTGTACGGGTACGGGTACTATAGTATCCACCCCGCACCGACACTTATATAAATATATTATTTATTTGGCTTAATTGCACTTTTGGTCCCCCTATTATAGGTGAAAATTGAAAGTAGTCCCCCTATTTTGTTTATCCCCAGTTTTAGTCCCCCAAACAGAATTTGAGGCCAAATCATGATGAGTTGTCATTTTTTAATGACGTGTCAATAAATAGGTGACGTGGCAGACACTTAGGTGGAATAAACTTATTATTATATTATTTCTGATTAAAAAAATATAATTTTTATTTTCAAAAATCATTTTAATAATTGTCAAATATTTTTAAAAATATAATTAAATTGTTAAAATTAAATTAAAGTAAAATAAAATTTGTATGAACCCTAAAGCCCCAAATTTGTATGAACATATATGAAATGCAATACTCTATTCTTAAGGATTCAAATTGATCGAAGAACTATACGTGGTTATATTTGTAAAATCCATCATCCACTGGCTTCATCAACACTGAAACTTCTATCAATAACATAAATTAGAAAACTGTATAGAGGCAACACTCTGTCTCCATACTTCTCAAATCCATCCAATTCCTCCATAGCCTTTGCTCTAAGTTCTTCAGCCACCTCTGCTGCTTTTTCAACACCATAAACCCCTACATAACTCTTCCCTCTTTTTTTCTTGTCTTCATCTCCCTTAGGTATCAATCTCTCTTCGAAAATGTCATCAACAACTGCATACAATACTCCAACAGCTCTACCATACCTCCTTAGTCTCTCTATGTTATCATCTTCAGCATCGGACAACAATCCTCCGCACACTGCAGAACACTCAATTTAATTTATTTTAATTTAATTTAATTTTAACAATTTAATTATATTTTTAAAAATATTTCACAATTATTAAAATGATTTTAGAAAATAAAAATTATATTTTTTAATCATAACTAATATAATAATAAGTTTATTCCACCTAAGCGTCTGCCATGTCACCTATTTATTGACACGTCATTAAAAAAATGACAACTCATCATGATTTGGCCTCAAACTCTGTTTGGAGACTAAAACTGGGGACAAACAAAATAGGGGGACAACTTTCAATTGTCACCTATAATAAGGGGACCAAAAGTGCAATTAAGCCTATTTATTTATTATATTAGTGTTTGGTTTAATTAATTGTTTTATTTTATATTTTAACATCTACTAATAGCATTGGACCACTACAATATTTATAATTGAAAGATAAACATTTGTAAACTTTTTAAGAATTTGATTATGATGAATAAGATAATAATTATGACTTTATAATTAATAGTTATGTCTTATTAATCATGATTTTATAATTATACTTGAACTTTATGTCAATTGTTTTTACAGATCTTGAATAATATTGTCGTATGGCTTGTAACTTCATAAAATATTATTATGGATATTTGAATATGTATTGGAACGAGTGTTCATTTGAAATGTTGAGTTTGAAAATATTTTGATTTATAATACTTTATGATTGAATTTAAGATATTTGGATAATTTTTAAATTTAATCACAACAAAATCATTTATTTATCTTTTTTTTTAGTTAAAGTGTGGGTAATGGGTATGGGTACGAGCACTTAGGTACCCAGAGGGTAAGAGTACGGGTATTAAAGTTGTTACTCCAGACGGTATGGGCATGGGTATGAGTATTTTTTTAAATCGTGGGTATGAGGACGAGTACTATAGTACTTTACCCAAACTCTACTCATTGTTGTCCCTATTTACAGTTAAAATTTGGGCTTTAATTTAGTCGTTGCTAAATTTTGAATTGTATTTTTTTTCAGAATGCGTTTGTAAATTCTTTAAATTGATTATGTTCATATTTTGTTGTAGATAAATCTTGATCAAATCTTCTTCAAATCTTGATCAAATCCTCTTCAAATCTTACACTAAAACAAAATCGACGATTAGCCATGATCACGATGACCGTAAGTAACTTAAATATTTGCCATGGTTATGAATGTGGCTAACATTATAATAAGTGTGTGTTTCTTCCCTCTTTTTCAATTTCGCTAGTTTTCAGTTTTCCTCTTTATTCAGATTCGCTCTTTTTATTAATTTTTTTTTTCCAGATTCCCTTTTTGACATGTTATCCATCTAAATCCCTAAAAATCCAGAACTCAACAGTAACACTGTTTCATCTAAATCCCTAAAAATCCTCTTCACCATTGTTTCACAATCGTACCACTGTTTCACCATTGTACCAGTCTGACATCCATATCGTTTCATGTCGTAACATCATCATTACACTCTTCTACCACATTTTCGACTCATTTGACCCTACCTTTCACCCTTGTGCACCGTACATCATCGTAACGACATCGACAAGTCTCTCCTCTCTTATTCAGCCAATCATGAGTTGCTACAACATTCTCTTTTGCTATGGTGAATCCTCCATCACTTTTTAGAGGGATCAGAAGTGTAAGTAAAAATAATCTTTAAAATCTATGTTTCTCAAATCTAAGTTTCTAGTATAAGCTAAAATTTGTCATTTGGCTCCTAAAATATTGGTCCGGATACTTTTGCTGCTGAATTAAAAATTTGACTTTCTAATTTTAAATAGGAAATGAATGTGTTACCTTCTTGGAGCTTTTTCTTTGCACCTGATACTGACCTACAAGGACTTGTTCTTTACAACTTCTTCAAGTTGTGTTTTATATAAACTTATTTGGTGATTATGTGCTTTAGGTTGTCTTTTTATTGTGGTAGTTGGAGAATTTGTGTTTTTTTTAGAGATGGGGATTGTTGTGTGTGTAGTATTTTTCTTGTTGGCAGGTTTTCTATTGATGTTAATGGTTCCATCTTGTGTATAAATTTCATCTTCTGCCTTACTAACAGTACAATTTCCTTATTTGTTGGTTTTGTTTCGCTATATTATCTTCAAAGAATCAGTCCCCTACAAATTTCATTTGCAGGCATCCTTGAAAAAAAATTGAATACATAAGTTGAATTGAGATATGTTATATTCAAAATTGTTTTTTCCTTGTGGCAGAATGCAGTTATTGATATCAAAGAACATAAAAATACACATCAGCCTTATGATAACAAAACTTAACAGAAACAATATATGCCTTTATAGGAGTAATACACAATCCACTTTCTCATCATATAAAAAAGGTAGCTAATTCATTAAATTGTAGTTAGCTGATTCATTTGTAGTTGATTCATGTTACAACTTGATCTAGTTTATCTACAAGTGATAAAGTCTTTGATTATGCATCTACATCTTTCATAGGTTTGATGAAATATGATTAAGTTTTGTTCATAAACTTAAGTTTTTATTTGTTTTCAAACTTAAGTATTGATCCATGTGCAATACAATTTTTTAGATTTCTTGATGTCCTTGTATTTCATGCAAATTTATTCATAAGGGTGATAGAGTTGAGATGTGTAGTCATCTCTTACAAATGTATTTTCCAACCACATACACATTTGGGTATATGCATGGAGAAAATTGTGTGCAATCCAATGTTGAATTAGTGAACCAAGTTAAAGAAGCATTAGATAGACAATATCCAATGCAAAATATGTTAAATGATGTATTTGGTATCATAGATGATCAAGAAATTTAAGATGATGGGAAATTAAATATAACCAATAGTAACCATCATGTGGGTGCAAAGGGTGCAAGCTATGAGGATTTTAAAAAAGTTCGAGAGTTGATGGAAGATGGAAATCGAGAACTTTAGAATGGTTGCGCAATATATTGAAAATTGTCATTCATTGTTCGTCTATATCATATAAAAGTTTTATGTGGTGCTACTGATAAGACATTTTCAATGATCATTGAGCTTCTAAGTGACGTTTTTCCCATGCTAAACTACCGACATTTTTCTATGAAGCAAAAAAAAAATGATTAAGATGTTAAGTCTAAGCTATGAGAAAATTCATGCATGTCCAAATAATTGCATGTTGTATTAGGGATCATTGGAAGATGAGAAGAGAGATGAATGTAAGAAGTGTAACATGTCTAGATGGAAATCAAATGAAAATGATGGTGGTGAAAATCATGTAACAGATTTCCAAAAGAAAAATAAACCAAAACCCGCTAAAGTACTTCGACACTGCCTTCTTATACCCAGGTTGAAAAAGTTGTACATGTCTTCTAAAACATCAAATCTATTGAAATGTCATGCTATTGTGTCAAACCATGATGGATTGTTAAGGCATCCAAGAGATAGTAAAGCATAGAAAGACTTTGATTCAATTTATCCAAACTCTGCTTCATATCCTCATAATGTAAGACTTGGATTGGGTACATATGGCTTAAAACCATTCGAAACTTTAAGTTCTACTTATAGTGTTTGGCCTGTGATGTTGTACCTTTATAACTATTGTCCATGGTATTGTATGAAGCAAACTTCTCTTATCATGTCAATGATAATTCCTGGCCCTAAGATGTCTGGTAATAATATTGATCTTTACCTATAACCTTTAGTTGCAGAGTTAAAAATATTATGGAATGGTGTGGAGGCTTATGATTCCTCTATGAATGAAATGTTTCATATGCGTGCTAGCATGTTTTGTACTATTAGTGATTTTCCTGGTCTTGATGACTTATCTGGGTGGAATACACACACAATGTTTGCTTCTCCATCATGTAGATTTGATACATAATCTAAATGGTTAAAATTTAGTAGAAAAAATTGTTTCATGGGGCATCGTCGATAATTACCACTTGATCACAAGTATAGGTACAACAAAAATTCATTTGATGGATCTTTGGAGTTTAGATCTTCTCCTATTCCAATGTTAGGTTCAGAGGTGCTTGGACAAATTGAGGAATATAGTCACAAAAGGTCATGTGATGAGGCTACGAGTGAGGAAGGCCCTCTATAATGGAAGAAAAAGAGTATCTTTTGGGATCTACCTTATTGGGAGAATAATCTTATCCGTCAATGCCTTGATCCAATGCACATAGAGAAAAATGTTTATGATAATATATTGCCCACGATACTTGATGATAAAAATTGAACAAAAGACAATCTTCAAGCTCGTAAAGACTTGCAGAAAATGGGAATTAGGGAAAAGCTTCATCCATATCCTAATTCCTTTAAGTTTCCTCAATCATGCTTTAAAATGAAAAATTTGGAGAAAGATATCTTCCTCCATATTCTAAAAGATGTTGTTTTTGTAGACAATTACACATCAAACATTTCTAGATGTGTTGAAGTTAAGAAGTGTAAGGTATCAGATTTTAAAAGTCATGATTCACATATTCTAATGGAACATCTTTTTCCAATTTCTTTTAGAAAAACACTTCCTAAAGAAGTTGGTTTTGTGTTGATTGAACTATGTAACTACTTTAGAGAAGTATCAAGCAAAGTTTTAGATGTAAAGCATTTGTAGAAACTCCATCAACGAATTGCTACCTTTGTCATATGGAAATGATATTTCCTCCATCTATTTTCACTATTAGCGTTCATTTGGTCATTCATTTTGGAGAAGAAGCATTGATTGTCGGTCATGTGCATTATAGATGAATGTATCCTTTTGAAAGGTATATTGTATTTTGTATTAAGTTAATTATAAAGTGCAATTATTTTATTTTACTATACTTATATCCTTTCATTTTTAGAATCCTTGGCCATTTAAAATCATATGTTGGTAACAAGGATACACTAGAAGGTTGTATTACTGAAGGATACATTATGGAAGAATGCCTTACATTTTGTTCAACATATTTTGAGGATGGTAATGTTGAAACAAGGTTCAATAGACCTATATGCAATGATGATGACAATGGGGTTTGTGCTAGTAGTGAATCCACTACTTTGTTGAATTTATTTCGTACATCAGGCAAGCCTGTTGGAGCTTCCAAGATTTTTTTGATTCCACAATTGGAGATGATCCAAGCTCATCGCTATTTCTTATGTTGATGATCTGGTTGACCAAGGTTGGTCTTGTGTTTGTCATATGAAGCCTAGAGATATATATGATACGAGAGAAGTGAACCATATCGAATCACAAGAGACAATAATGGAAGACATACCTTTTTCTGAGCAAAATGTTGGGAATATTGAAGAACTACAATTAGTGCGAAACGATGTCAATGAACAAGAAAATGATGAAACAAATGTTGAGAAAAATTGTAATAGTTGTAGTGATAGAGGTGATTGAATAATATGATAGAGTATTTTAATATTTTAAGTTATGAACTTTATAATTTTGTCATATATCTTTTGGTTTTAAATAGTATGCTATATAAGACTTCATATTTTTGGTGTTTATGTAATACATAAATTATCTTATGAATCATTTAGAATAAATTTTAGATATATGTTTTATCTCTTTCTTAGAAAATTTTGCAAGTATTTGGTTTGATATGGGAAAAGTAGGAAGGGTGTTCGTTGTTGTGCTGCACGCCACATATTATGCTAATTTTTAAAAGGAACATAAAAGAAGGATCGGTTGCTGCCTTGTAGCCTCCAGCCCTGTATCATTAACATAAACAATATATTGATTTCAAAGACCAGGTACACCTTCCCAATTCCATCAATTATATTAAAATAGGGCAACTATATGAATATAGGGCTGTTAATCAAAGTACGATAATGTTGGATAGTATGTATTTAGTCCTAGTTACTGTATCGAATTATACGAGTACATAGCATATATGCCTTTATTTCAATTTTCAGTAATATCTAGCGTATGATCAGATCATTGTAACACCAATCATGTGTCCCTTTATTTCAATTTTTTTGGCCAAGATATATGACTGAATTATATTACTAAATATATATTCAAAAATTAATTTACATCGAAAGAATTCATTTATTTTAGGTATAATTAATAGTGATTTATCGTACGTATCAATTCAAACAAATATTATCAATTTCATTACATATATGCTATTGGATTTTATATTATTTTAGTTAAAATTATACATTATTTTATTATTTATTTATTTATTCATTTACTTATTTATTTACTTATTAATTATTTTATTATTTATTTATTTATTCATTTACTTAATTATTTATTTTGTTATTTATTTATTCATCTACTTATTTTTTTATTTATTATTTATTTTATTATTTATTTATTCATTTACTTATTTACTTATTTATTATTTATTTTAATATTTATTTATTCATTTACTTATTTATTTATTTATTATTTATTCTATTATTTATGTATTTATTTATTTCTTTATTTATTCATTTATTTATAGTAAGTAATTTATTTGTATTTGGTGGTGGTGTGACTATAATTTCCTCGCAAACTATTTGAGACGACGACCGAAAAAGAAACGACCCGCTAGCAAATCAGATTCAATGGACGAAATTTTCAGTCGAGGTAAGGGGTAAGATGAGGTTCGATTTTATGAGTATAAAATAACTTGAGATGAACGGGAATGCTGAAATTCCCAGATGTTCACTTGGGGCTTACTACGTACAGTTGAGCCATATCGAGTAATAATAATTAATTAATTAAATGTTAATGGTAATAGTGAGGACTAAAATATAATTTAGCAACCTATAGAATTGCCGTGAATTTATTTATATCAAGATTGCATGCCGTATGATTTTATGAATATTATGTTGATTGTTACTGTGTGACTGATATGTACTGGAGTGTTCTTGCTAGTTGAATGAAATTGTGATATTACTTGAATGTGCCATCTGTTTGATCTCTTAATTTGTGATTGATAAGACTGGATGATGCATTGTGAGTAGTGCATTTAACGATAGTCTTGAAAACCCTTAAGGAGAAACAATCATTTGCCAAGTTGTCTAAGTGTGAATATAGGTTAGAGGAAGTAAGTTTCCTAAGACACATAATTTCAAAAGGTGGAATAGTTGTTGATCTTTCCAAAGTGGAGAGTGTCTTAGAATGGAAAGCACCTAAATTAGTGATTGGGATTAGGAGTTTCCTAGGATTGGCAGGTTATTATCGTAGGTTCATAGAAGGATTCTCCAAGTTGGCCTTACCTTTAACTAAGTTGACCCGAAAAGGGGAATTGTTTGTGTGGGATACCCATTGTGAGAATAGTTTCCAAGAGCTTAAGAAACAATTGACCTCTGCACCGATCTTAGTATTACCTGACCTAAGTGAACTCTTTGTAGTATATTGTGATGCGTGTGGTTCCGGGTTAGGTGGAGTACTTATGCAGGATGGGAATGTGGTACCATATGCTTCTAGGCAAATGAAGATTCATGAGAGGAACTACTCTACCCATGACCTAGAACTAACAATAGTTGTCTTTGAGTGGAATACTTTGAGTGTGTTCGCTTTAATGGTTAAGCATAGTGAGTTGTTGGAACAATTTAGAGACCTTAGTTTAGTTTGTGAAGTGACACCATAAAGTATTAAATTGGAAATGTTGAAGGTAACTAGTGGACTATTGGAAGAGATTAAAAAGAAATTAAAAAGAATCAGAAATTGGATTTATACCTTTTAGATAAGTTACAGTCGATTGACCAAGGAAGATATCCTCATTTTAAAATTGGTGTGGATGGAATTTTAAGATTTAAGGAGAGAATTTGTGTTCCCGATGTAGAGGAGTTAAGAAAGATGATCTTAGAGGAAGGACATAGGAGTTTTCTAAGTATTCACCCTAGAGCCACAAAGATGTGTAAGGACCTCAAGAAGATATTTTGGTGGCCTAAAATGAAAAAAGATGTTGTCAAGTTTGTGTATGCTTGTTTGACCTATCAAAAGTCTATGGTAGAACACCAAAAACCTTCAGGTTTGATGCAACCTTTGAGTATTCTCGAATGGAAGTGAGATATCATCTCTATGGACTTTGTTGTAGGCTTACCTCGAACTCCAAAAAGGTAGGATAGTATTTGGGTTATTATTAATAGATTTACTAAATCTGCTCACTTTATTCCGATAAACATAACTTATTCTCTGGAAAGGTTAGCTGAAATATACATAAAGGAAATTGCGAAGTTGCATAGAATCCTATCATGTATAGTCTTAGACAGAGACCCTAGGTTTAACTCTAAGTTTTGGCAAGGTTTGCAGAGCGCTTTAGGTACGAACCTTAGGATTAGTTCAACCTACCACCCACAAACAGATGGTTAGACTGAGGGAACCAATCAATCCCTAGAAGACTTGTTGAGAGCTTGTGTGTTGGAACGAAATGGAAGCTGGGATAGCTTTTTGCCACTTATAGAGTTTACTTATAATAATAGTTTCCACTCTAGCATTGCAATGGCCCCTTTTGAGGCGTTGTATGGGAAAAGGTGTAGGACCCCTTTGTGTTGGTTTGAGACGGGTGATAATCTTGTGTTAGGACCTGAGATTGTTCAACAGACTACTAATAAAGTAAAAATGATTTAGGAAAAGATGAGAGCATCTCAGAGTAGGCAAAAGAGTTACCATGATAAAAGAATGAAAAATCTCAAATTTCAAGAAGGTGATCTTGTATTTTTTAGAGTTACTCCAACAATTGAGGTTGGTCGGGCATTAAAAATGCGAAAGCTTACCCCTCGGTTTATAGGACCCTACCAAATTCTTAAATGTGTCGGTAACATGGCATATCAGATCGCATTACCTCCTTCTCTTTCTAATCTTCATAGTGTTTTTCACGTGTCTCAACTTCACAAGTACATTTTCGATCCCTCACACGTGATTGAGTCAGACAAGGTCCAAATAAAAGAGAATCTAACTTTTGAGACCTTACTGCTACAAATTGAGGACCAAAAGACCAAAGAATGAAGGGTAAGACGATTTCATTGGTTAAGGTTGTCCTGGGAGGTGCTACAGGTAAAAATGCTATGTGGGAAGTTGAAATTCGGATGCACGATTCTTATCCAGAGTTATTTCCATCAGGTAAATTTCGAGGACGAAATTTTATTCAATAGTGGGAGAAGTGTAACACCCGAATTTCTCGTTACCTTATTTTAAAAGTATAATGATACACGACTATTATTATGAGTGTTAATACATGTCATAACTACTTATGTGTGTTTGCATTAGTAATTGATTTAAATCATTGATATTAATTGTATTTAACTTAATAAAATAATATATATATATATATATGTATTTAAATAAAATATTTCAAGGAGTGAAATTGTGTTGCTACATTAATCTATTACTTTAGCACTAATAGAGTGAGTTAATAATAATAATAATAATAATAATAATAATAATAATAATAATAATAATAAACTAAATGACAAATAAAAGCTCAGCAAATCATCATATGAAGGAAAATAATCTAAAATTATGAAGGCATCAAAGGTGTAGAAAAATGCAGATGATGAGCAAAGAAAATGAAACATCAAATAGGAAATTGATGGAGAAGGACCAAGGCAAGCAAGAAAGCAACTAAACAGATAAAAAAAACTCTATAAATACACCCTATCAAATTTCAAAAAAAGGGCAGAGAAGGAGGGATATGAGATTAATACTGATATAAAAAATGCATAAAAAGAAAGAGAAGAAGAAGAAACAGATGGCATCATTGTTGTTCCAACTTCCACCGCGCACCACCGTCTCTGTCTTCACTAGTATTTGAAAAGGCATATATCTTCTCATTATCTTCTCGTTTGCTGCTTTTCGAACTTTATATTATTAGATTCGAAGCTAAAGTTTGAAGCTAGAGTTGATTTATTTGAAAGATGGAATTTTGTTTTGTTTGTGTGGTTGTTGTTTTTAGTTGAAATATTTTTTTTATTGTGTTAGTAAATCTTAAAACTAGATTTGTTTTTTTACCATGGATTCTCAACTGCGGGTTTCCCTTTATGCCATATTTTTAAACACGTTTGCTTTATGCCAGAGTGTTTGAACAACTTGCCAGGCTGTTTTGGACTTAACATTGCTTTGCTGTGCTAGCTAGTCACTATAGTTTTGTCAATAACTTATATTCCCATCACTTTATTTCATTTAATTAATAAAAATTATGCTACAAGTTCCATTTAATTTCTATTTATTATAAATAATTATGGATGTAATTAAATGGTAAAAAAAATCATTTATTTTATTTATGAGTGGTATTAATCGATTTTCTTTTTAACTTTGGATTGTGCAATGTAATATTAAAATGAGTTTTATTTCAATCACTTGTTTATTTAAAAGTTATTTTTGAAAAGCTCACCTTTGAATATTTTTTTTATTATAAAAATGTTTATTTATTTAATAGATCATATTACAAGTCCATGTATCTTTTTTACCATTTTTTTTTATATTTTGTGTGTTTACTACTGATTTTATTTCGTAGAATTATTTAAATTTATTTAATATTTAGCATCAATTTTTTAATTCTTTTTTTAAATAAAGCAAAGATAATTTATAATCGAATTTTGAAAGATTAATTGGATTTGACATCTTTTTAATCTTTATGTTGTTAGGACACATGTGATACAACTTGATAGTTCTAAAACTCTATTTATTAAGTTATTTATTTATTTATTTTAATGAATTAATCTAAAATCGACTTATTATTTTTTATCTTTGAGTTGTTAAGACACATATTGTACAACTTGGTGAGTTTTTTTTTTTCATATATAAACCGAAAAATAATTTAAAATGTTGTTAAAAAAATTAATTAGATTAAACATCTTTTTATTCTTTAAGTTTTTGAGACACAAGTTGTACAACTTGATAGTCCTAAAACTCGTATTTTAATTTTTTTTTTAAGTTAGAAATTTATTTTCTTTTCTTGTCAAAATATTTTTAAATATAACAAAACTCATTTTCGTAAAAAAACACATCAACATTTTCTATTTAAGAACTATGCAGCTTTGATTTCTCCATTGCACCGTGAGATACGTAGGAGCCAGATCGCATTTTTATCAAGCGCATTAATCAATTTTATTTTATTTTAGTTTTTTTATTCCTTAAACTCATTTATTCTAAAATCATATTTAAAAAAAATAATAATGATCCTTATTCATATTTAATAATAAAGATAAATAATTATACTTAAGTTAAAATTAATTTTGCCCAGTTAATTATAGGTAACCGTTGTGTTAACGGATGTCGTAGGATGCTAATACATTCCCTACGCATAATCGACTCCCGAACTCAAAATTTAGTTTAAGATACCATTTTTTTTTATTTTTTATTTTTCAATTTTTAAGGGTTTTCCAATATGTTCCCTATTTTAAAATAAATTTTGGTGGCGACTCCATTGACTTTGAGAAATACTCAAAATTTTAGGCCGCGACAATATATATATATATATATATCATTAAAAATAAATAGGTTTGTCATTGTAAGTCTTTTTAAAAGGCGCTTTTCTCATTGCTAAGTCATGGTAAAGGATACTCGAAATAGAAACTTTGTATTTAAATATATAAAATTTGTACATTTAAATTTTGAAAGCACATATAATTTTAATAAGATTTCAATATAATTTTTTTATTTTTCTTCATTAGAAGTGTTTTTAATTAAGGGATTTTTTTTAAATAACTCTTATTTAAAAAAAATTACAAAATTATTCTCTTTTGAAAACTACATACTAATTTTTTTTTTGTTATAAGTTGCCTTTGCAAATGACAACTTACTCAAGGGAATATATGTATTTTTTTACATTCAATTTATTTTAAAATAAAAAGAATATATATATATACATAATTAATATATTTCATTAAAATTCATTCTTACAAAATACCACAAATTTTACAAAAATTACAATAAAATGAATATCGAAGGTGGAGGTTTTATCAGACATACGAGAAATAATATGATTATCTCATTCATTCAACTCTTTGTTCTCATTTTCATAGAATAATGTCCAACTATAGTAAACTTGTTTATACAAATCTACCTTATGATATTTTTTCATGTTCCTCGATGGATGTGGAATTTCTTGCGGTAGTCCAAATTGTAGTTTCACTCTATTTGTTTGATGCATTTTTATTATGTAGAAACAAACCAAATATGTAGATGCATTCAATAGTCAATTGTCTTCTGGATTATCGTATGTTAGACGTAGATAAGACCTCTAGAGAAACTGATATGTAAGAGGTTTGTTAATAATGTATGCATAAGGAGAAATAAATTAATAATATTTTAATATATTACATCGCTAACGCTCGTGTGATTAATTTTTGATTGATATCCAATGGTATGATAATGAGATGTATCACCAAATTTCATTACCTTTCCACTATATTTATGGAAAATTTGAACGCTAGTGAATTAATTAATAGTTTTATCATTATAATATTTATCTGTTGTAAAAAGAAAACGAGGCTCAAGATTACTTACTAGTGTAAGAAATGGCATATGGTACCATGCCCAAGTTTGAAGTAGATGTGAACATCCACCGATGAACATAGCGTCGAGTTTAGATGCACAACACAATTCTCTTTAAACCCAACTATATTGTCCCATCTCTTGCAAATCTCTCAACAAGTGCAACCACATAATACATACTATGTTGTGAGATTTGTCAAACATTAATTTGTCACTTATCAATCTTAAAATGTACGTTATAGACCTTCCTTTATATTGTTTGCATTCACATCATCCTATTATAAAATTTGCTTTATATTGTTTGCATTCATAGCATCTTACTGCAAACTTTCATTTATATTGTTTGCATTGATAGCATCCTAACTACAAACCTGTTAGAAACCAGTTAATTGTTTTAGTTTATCAGTTTATATCAGACAGACTAACAAGATTATTACTTGTATAACTTATACATTCAAAATCTGAATTTTGCAACAAATTCATATAAAGTTCAGAACTTGATTTTATCTAATGAACAGAAAAGTTTCACCACTTTAATTTACTTAACCTATTAATAGAGTTTGAAATTTTGAAACAATGGAGAAAGAGTAGGGATAGTTCGAAATTTGGAAAACAGAGAAGAGAGTTTCTTTTTGTTGGGAGAGAAATTTGTTAAAAAAAACAACACTAAAACATATCAAGATTGAATTTTATCATCACTATCCAAAGAAACAAGAGGAAGGATTAAGGTATTTTTTTTTTCATATATATTACATCACTCAATTTATAAACCCGGATATTTGAATTTAATCAATTCCTAATAAATATCATTTCTTATGAAAAATAATTATTTTTTATTTATTTTTAGTTAAAGTTAATTAGATATGACATCTTTTTAATCTTTGAGTCATTAATATTCTTAATAGTTTTAAACTAGATGTGACATCTTTTTTTTTACTCATTGAGTTTTGAGACACGAGTTATACAACTCGATCGTCTTACAACTTATATTTTAAAATAATTATTCAAATCAAGCAAGTTTATTTTTTTTATATTTATCAAAATTAACTTTTTTTTTAAATAACAAAATACAATTTATTTAAAAGCAATCAACACATCCACATTTTTTACTAAGAACTACATAGGTTTGATTTCTCCATCGCATCAGGAGATACATAAGAGCAAAATCACATTCTTGTCAAGCTCAATAATAAAAACTTTTTTTTTTTGCTCTTGTTAAACACACTTTTATCTCAAAAAATCACATTTAAAAAAAAAATATATTCGTATTTAATAATAAAGAGAAATAAATATATTTAAGTTGATATAGTTTTGAATAATTAATTATAGGTAATCGTATTTTAAAAGATGCCGTAGGGTGCTAATACTTTCCCTCCACATAATCCACTTCCAAGCTCAAAATTTGGTATCAAAAATCATTTATTTTATTTTATTTTTATTTTAAGGGTTTCCTAATATTTTTCCAAATGTAAAGGCCGCCGCAACGTTGTGATTTTGTGAGGGCTTAGGCAGCCACAAAGTCCAGCTAAATTTTTAAGATTTTGTGAGGGCATTTTCATCCACAAAATCAAACCTTTTTGAAAGTAAAGGCCGCCACAAAGGCAAGCTATTTATGGCAGCACAAGCCACCACAAAGGCAAGCCATTTGTGGCTGCGCAGGCCGCCACAAATGCGTTGAGCCGTTACCCTTTGTGGCTGCAAAGGCCACCACAAAATCCTATAGTCGCGTTGCCATTTGTGGCCGCCTAGGCCACCACAAACGCATTGAGTTGTTACCCTTTGTGGCTGCAAAGGCCGCCAAAAATTCCCATAGTTTCGTTGCCATTAGTGGTCGCTCAAGCCGCCACAAATACCTGCCTTTCTGACAGTTTTGGCTGCCACAAAATCCATATATTTGTTGCAATTTATGGATGCTTTGGCCACCACAAATGATCAACCATTTTCTATAAATATCACTGCATTCCTCTTATCATTTGTCACTTCTACCTTCTCTCTAAACCTTCTTTCTAAATTTTCTCTCCACCTACTCTCTACAAAAATTATTCCTCCAAGCTTTTTCTTTATTATCTTGAATTTTGATAAGTTTAGATTATATTATATATTTAGTTTTTTATTTTTATTTTTGATTTCAAGTTATTTATTTAATTAATATTATTGAATTTTTATTTTGACAGTGGTGATATTGTGTTTACTTCGAAGAGTTCTTAGCTCTGTGAAAGCTTCAAGTCAGATACTACCCGACATCAAGTTAGGATTTTAAACATTTTAAATTTAGATTAGTAAAATATGTGATATTATAAATATATTTATATTATTTTTAAAATATAGATTAGTAAAATATGTGTGATTATAGATTTATTTATGAAAAAAAAGAAATTATGTTGTTTACATAATATATGATAAATAAAAATTTGAAACACATGTAAAACTTATTGATTTTAATATAACTATTTTTTAAAAAAATTATTAAAATTGACGATATTAATATTTTTTTTTAGTTATTAAAAAGAGTTGTAGTTGAGTTAGTACACAAAATTTATATATAATGCTTTTGAAAAATAAAGCAATTAATATATAAAACATCGATATATATATATATATATATATATATATATATATATATATATATATATATATATATATATATATATATATATATATATATATATATATATATATATATGGATATAGACCGTAGTTAGATGTACGATAGCAATTTTCCTAGAAGGAAGGGTCTTAAACAACGTTTTGATAACAAGGTTGAAGACTTTCTCAATTTTTCCAGAGTGCAGAAAATTGTCGAAGATGAAGGGGGAATGAGATGTCCATGTTGTTTATGTCGATGTAGACGGTTTAAAAGTGAAGATGAAATTAGAGTTCATTTATATGCAGATGGATTTATGCCTAACTACTGGATTTGGACTAATCATGGGGAAGAGTCTCTGACGGCACCTAATACTAGTACATGCGTGGAGAATAACATAGGTCCTTCAAGTATTACTAACATGTTAGGTATAAATTATTATAACTATCAACACTTGGAGGTGATGAATGATATGATTTCGGATGCTGTTGGTGTTAATTTTTCATTCAATGATGATCTACATGACGATACCAATGGACTTCCGAATGAAGAAGCTCAGAGATTTTATGGTCTTTTGAAAGAGACAAATAAACCATTGTTTGAAGGATCTCCAAACTCAAAGTTATCAATGTGTATTAGACTATTCGGTCTAAAGTCTCAATTTCATGTTCCTGATTTAGCTTTAGATTTGATGACTAAAATGATGCTAGATGCAACACCTGTTAGAGATGGTTTTCCGCAAAGTTATTACGATGTTAAATGGTTAGTGTCAAAGTTGGGATTAGGTGTCAAGAGGATTGATTGTTGTGTTAAAGGTTGCATGTTGTATTATGACAATGAATTTGGTGTAAATGATGCCAACTTAGTTGAATGTAAGTTTTGTCAACAACCAAGGTATTGCCGAAGGAATAAGTCTAGGGTAAGTAGGGGAAAATGAATTCCAAGGAAAGCAATGTTTTACCTACCTATTGTATCAAGATTGCAGAGAATGTTTGCATCAATACAAACTGCAGGAAAGATGATGTGGCATTATGAAAATAGAAGAAATTTAGGTGACTTACGGCATCCATCTGATGGTATGGCTTGGAAACACTTTGATCAAATGCATCTTGATTTTTCGTCAGATCCACACAATGTAAGACTTGGATCATCCTCAAATGGATTTAAGCCTTACATACAAGCATTGTCTACTGCTTATTCTTATTGGTCGGTTATTGTTACTCCTTACAATCTTCCTCTGGATATTTGTATGTCTAAACCTTATATGATCTTAGTTGCTAGGATACCAGGTCCTTCTAATCCTACAACTGGTATTGATATTGTTTTACAACCTTTGATTGACGATTTGAAGAGGTTGTGGAGTGGTGTCTTGACATATGATATTGCCGGAGAGAAAATTTTATTATGAGAGTTGCTTTCATGGACCACTAATGATTTCCCCGCTTATGGGATGTTGTTAAGATGGGGCACCCATGGTAAATTAGCTTGTCCTGTTTGTATGGAAGATAAAAAAGCATTTACTTTAAAATTTGGCGGGAAGGCATCGTGGTTTGACTCGCACCGTAGGTTATTATCTATTGATCATGCATTTAGAAGGAACAAAACTGCATTTATGAAGGGCTATACCGAAAGTCTAGGACCCCCGCTTTGATTGACATCAGAACAAGTTTGGAATAAAGTAAAAGATATGCCAAAGGTACATATTGTTAATGGTGTGACTTGTAAACCAAAAGGTTATGGACAATGGCACAATTGGACAAAAAGATGTATTTTTTGGGATCTACCGTATCGAAAAGATAATCTTTTGAGACATAATCTCGATGTTATGCATATCGAGAAAAATTTCTTTAACAACATATTTAATATTGTGATGAATGTGAAAGGGAAAACAAAAGATAACGACAAAGCTAGAAAATACATATGTGTATATTGCAGACGACCAGATTTGTTGTTGGTGGAACACAACAACAAGACTCTAAAACCTCATACGAATTACAATTTATCTTATGATGAAGCCAAATCTGTTTATCGTTGGATCATAGAGTTGAAGACGACTGACGGTTATTGTTCTAATTTGGCAAGATGTGCTGATGTGGAAAATGGGAGGATGCATGGGATGAAAACTCATGATTGTCATATATTTTTAGAGTGTTTACTTCCTATTGCCTTTAGTGCTTTATAGACACATGTATTGAACCAAGTTATTGAAGTGAGTCAATATTTCAATAATTTGTGTTCTTCAACACTCATTGATAAAAATCTCATCAAGATGGAAAATGACATTCCGATGATTCTATGTAAGTTGGAGAAAGTATTCCCTCCTAGGTTTTTTGATTCCATGGAGCATCACTCAGTGCATCTTACAAGTGAAGCTAGGCTTGGTGGACCAGTTCAGTATAGATGGATGTATCCATTTGAAAGGTGATATACATATATATATATATATATATATATATATACACACATGGAGTTTATTGTACATCTCTTTTTATATTATAGGTTCATGGGTTATTCAAAATGGTCGGTGAAAAATAAAGCAAGAGTTGAGGGCTCAATTTGTTCATCTTACCTACACCGTGAAACAACACACTTTTGTTCTCATTATTTCAACAACGAGACGTTGTCACCAGTTAATGGAAGAAACACTACTGATAATGTTATCCGTCATCCACATGCTTTATCAATTTTTTCCTTGTCTGGTCATCATGCTGGTAGGGATTTTCCGATTTTCTGGCCAAGTGACAAAGTATTTAATGCGGCACATGTTCACATTTTGATTAATTGCACTAAAGTTAAACCATACATTGAGTACATTTTAAATTCCTCTTTTTCTTATTATATTTATATGATTAAATTGATATTCACCTTAAATATGGTCATCGATCAGGGCATTTTTAACTACATGACAATCATCTGTTGATACTGTAACACCCCGATTTTCAAAGCGAGGGTGTATTTTTTTTTCAAAAGCAATTAAAATAAAACAGAGAAATAAATAAGGAAATACCTTTGGACAAATATTTAAGTCATTTCAATTTATAAGCAGCGTAAAAGTTTTTCGAAATATGAATCCAAAGTATTTACACCTAAAAAAATTGGTAGATGGAACCCATCGAAAATAAACTGTCATGCTGACAATATAAGTAAAGATACAATTTTCCAATTTAAAATAAACGCAATTCAAAATAAAGACATCTGTTCCCTCTATGTCAACATAATATGATCATTCTACCAAAAACTATACACCCTGAGTGATCTCCACGCGCCAAGTAAGATCCTCCTAACGTAGCTCCAGTCAAGCATTCCCATCTACATTCCCATCCGTAGGGTATGAACCGGTAGGATTGTCCTGGCTCTCATATGAGGGCAAAGCCCAGATTTCCACAATAGTTGTAAAGGGTCACCAACCGAAATTAACAGTTAACACATAACATTTAAGTTTTCAAATGCACAAAATACCCTTTCAACATAACATGCATCTTATAAGGGTTTTCCATATGCTAAAAGTTCATATAATGCTTACCAAATGAAAATGAAATCAAAATAAAGTTCTCAATCCATCGAGTAATACATAACTGACCAAAACATTGATAAATCAATTGAGCAATCGATTATCTAATTCAAAATAAGAATTTCCATTGAGCCAATCGATTGGGAAAATCGATTTCCTGAAAGTTTTTAGTGAAAACTGAACTCTGGCTTAAATCAATCGATTGAATGAAAAACTGAGCCCCTGTATTGAAGCCAATCGATTTACCAAATCGATTTTCCCAATTTTGTTGAGCTGCTATAATGAATCCAATCGATTGCTAATTCGATTTCTTAAATGGTTTTGAAAAATATATTACAAAATCGATTGGGTAAATCGATTTTGTCAAATTTGCGAAGTCCCTGTAACTTATCAAATCGATTGGGGAAATCGATTTCCCTGCATGTTCTTCCAAAAATACCTAAACTAACTCAATCACATTCATACACAACTCTAACACATAACACTTAGCAATTTCAACACGATCACCACGAAATTATGAGCTTCAAAATAGTTTTGCAATCAAACATGCTATCACACAATTCCAAAATATAACTCTTAGTAAAATCAACATAATCACAATGACATCTCAAGTTCAAACACTCAATCATAAACTTGAATCAACACCCTTACATACAATATCAAAACATACCGCTTAACGGTTACAACGCAATACCCACACAGACAAGATGAACCAACAAATCACATGGAATCACCTTGACTCGACAATCCCAACACAGACAAGATGAACCAACAAATCACATGGAATCACCTTGACTCGAAAATCCCAACACGGACAAGATGAACCCCTGTATTGAAGCCAATCGATTTACCAAATCGATTTTCCCAATTTTGTTGAGCTGCTATAATGAATCCAATCGATTACTAATTCGATTTCTTAAATGGTTTTGAAAATTATGTTACAAAATCGATTGGGTAAATCGATTTTGTCAAATATGCGAAGTCCCTGTAAATTATCAAATTGATTGGGGAAATCGATTTCCCTGCATGTTCTTCCAAAAATACCTAAACTAACTCAATCACATTCAGACACAACTCTAAAACATAACACTTAGCAATTTCAACACGATCACCACGAAATTATGAGCTTCAAAATAGTTTTGCAATCAAACATGTATCACACAATTCCAAAATATAACTCTTAGTAAAATCAACATAATCACAATGACATCTCAAGTTCAAACACTCAATCATAAACTTGAATCAACACCCTTACATAAAATATCAAAACATACCGCTTAACGGTTACAACACAATACCCACTCAGACAAGATGAACCAACAAATCACATGGAATCACCTTGACTCGACAATCCCAACACAGACAAGATGAACCAACAACTTACATGGCATCACCTTGACTCGACAATCCCAACACTGACAAGATGAACCAACAAATCACATGGCATCACCTTGACTCGACAATTTCCAACACAGACTAGATGAACCAACAAATCAAATGGAATCAGCTTGACTCGACAATCCCAACATAGACAAGATGAACCAAGAAATCACATGGCATCACCTTGATTCGACAATCCCAACACAGACAAGATGAACCAACAAATCACATGGCATCACCTGGACTCGACAATCCCAACACAAACAAGATGAACCAACAAATCACATGGCATCACCTTGACTCGACAATCCCAACACAGACAACATGAACCAACAAATCACAAGGCATCACCTTGACTCGACAATCCCAACACAGACAAGATGAACCAACAAATCACATGGAATCATCTCGTGGCCCATGGACAAGATGAACCAACAAATCACATGGAATCATCTCGTTTCCCATGGATGAGATGAACCAACAAATCACATGGCATCATCTCAGTTACCACTATCACTATGAACTTCCTGAGCGTACCCTAACTCTATCCACTACAATCGTTATGTATATGCAATATTAAAAGATTCCCCGTTTTTAATATTCATTTAACTTAAGCGATTTTCACAACAAACATTAAGTAAACAAGACATTAAGAGATTCCCCATTCTTAATACTCATTTAACTTAAATGATTTTCAAAACAAACATTAAGTAAACAAGACATTAAGAGATTCCCCATTCTTAATACTCATTTAACTTAAAAGATTTTCACAACAAACATTAAGCAAACATAAATATTAAGAGATTCCCCGTTCTTAATACTCGTTTAACTTAATGGTTTTCAAATTCCACACAAAACATACTTCCACATTCAATCCATAATTCACACCAAAACACATCAAATCATTTTTCCACAGAAACCACACAAAACACATCTCAAATTCTATAATTATCAATTATGAACACGTCGAATACGACGACACAAATCAACATAATCCATCACTCAAACACAACAAATTTCATTTACTCAAAATCATACATAAATGAGGTAAATTCATTTTCCATGAAACATTCATCAATATCACCAAAACCCCACATTAGAATTTTACCCATAAAACATTAATTCGTTTTTCCCCAAATCAACGCTTCAACCCTAACAAATTCTTTTCCACACAACCACAAGTAAGTCCCTAAATGCAAACTAAAAGTTTGGAAGGAGCCCTTACCTTCACGTTAGCTTTAACGTGCGATTACGGTACCACGAGTAACTCTGGCAAAATCTCCGCTCGCAACGTCGCTTCCAAAGTTGGTCCCCTAGCGCCGTAGCGTTGTAGTGAGCAACTTTCCCTTCTATCTCTTTGCGAAACGAAGCATAGATCTAGATGAAACAGAGAGGTTTGTGTTTGACGGTTTTGAAATCCCTAATACCGTTTTTCTTCGTTTTTGAAACAACGAGGAAGTATGAAGCTGAGAAAACCTTGCTCTCTTACCCACTAATCCTTGGGTTTCAATTCCTGAAGCCAAAGAACGAAAAAGGAAGCAAAAACAACGAAGAAGAAAAGAGGGAGAAGGAGTGGTTCGCGCGGGCAGAGGAAGAAGAAGGAAAAAATGTTTTGTTTCTTTCTCTCCTTTCTTCCTTTTTCCTTCCTTTATATTTCTTTTCTTTATATTTCCTTCCTTTCCTTTTCTTATACTTATATACATATATATGTTACTAATAATAATAATATATAATATATATATATATATAATAATTAAACCTAAACAAATAAATATCTAACAGCTCTCACATCCATCACTTCACTCACATCTCAAACTATTTTGATAAAAATATCTACTCTCGTCGCAACTCAATTGTCAAATACAATTTTTAGCAACCTAAGATATTTTGAACAAAACCGCCCAGAATTAAATTCTTCGAAACCTAAATAAATTATTCTTCGACAAATAATTTTAATCCAATTTCTAAAAATATATTTTCGGCCTTTAACTCACTAAATACCAAAAACTGGGTTAAAAGCCTAAGCAATTTATCACAAAATACCCTAAAATTGTATAACTTAGGATTTAAAATTACGGGTCTTACATTACTACCCCCCTAAAATTAGTTTCGTCCTCGAAACTTAAAGTACTAGTAACAATCCACACTAGGTTTGTACCCGAATTCAACATACCAGTCACAACTTGTTTCACCCGGCCTTCTCGAAAAAATGTTGCCTACCCCTTTTCATAGGGTGCTTAATAACTACACACACATCCATAGTCGGTAAGGCTCGTCCGTTCCATTCAACATGATTTTGTCTACTATCAACAAGAGATTAAGGATGATCAGTCCCTCAATTTGTCAATAAATAGCCAACAACCATGATAGTGGCTTAGACTATCTTAACCGAACTGTAATAGCGCTCCTTGCAACTTACATCTGAGGTTATCTTAATGTACAAGCAGTCAACAATCTTCTCAAGGTCCATTGAGTTTCCCTTACCTATGTCCCATACCTATGTCACGTAGTCTCATTTGCATCCACTTGGTACGAAACATCCATTTGGTATCGAACTGAAACACTTAGAATGACCCCAACACACTGAGCACAGAACAATCACTACATCCGAGAACTCCTAAATTTCTTCCTTGTCCACAAATCCTTGATTTTTCTTAAGTCGTACAACTACGTCAATCTGTAGTGTTCTTATCAGTAAGTTATTTCCAATTATAAATTTAATAATTCTGTCCCCACATATGCTTAGTGATCAAAGCTTCCTCAAATATTTTTGAAATCATGCCAAAGACTATACCACTTGGGACACCCAAACTTCCCCTCAGTTTAGTACTTCATTTCAAGAGTCACGTTTTCCATTAAGATCCAACTTGAATTTAATTCACAGATCAAGGTCTACATTTGTCTCATGGCTAATACCTCAAATTCACGCCTCACTTAGAAAATTTCTTACATACTTCGCATTTATGCACAAATCGAAAATAATCCTCCTACCTCTACTGCCAACATTCATTCTGATACTTTTTAATTTCACTGTGTCCTTCATTTGCAACTTGATGATTATCCTTTCATTATGACAGGTCAACCGCATTGTATTCACTCCATCACTTTTCCATTTATACAAACCTTAAATTTCTGCCTCGAACCTTGATACATCTTCGTCATATTGATTCCAATAAATCAAGGCTTACTAATTCCCACCAAACTTTTCCATGTCATGTTCTATTGTTTCCCATCAAACAAACATTTAACTCCTTTGATTGACGAACACAATAACAATCCAGCTGACATGCACTCAAGTAATGTCTTTATATCTTGGCATACTTTTATAATTATAATGTCTGAATTATATGTGAGATAATTCCTTTCCTGAATCTTTAATTGTCATAAGCTACATCTCTATGTGCTGCTCCAACCAATTTCTTGGCACATTTTCCAATATTTGGTTCACTCGCTGGATTCTTATTCCTTCTCAACCTTCACCGAGATACAAATTGGAAGAATCCTAACAATTGAACGTCCTAAAGAATTATTCCTCAACATTCCTCATTAGCATTTCCTAAGAACTAATTATCTATAACTTCATCCTCATAAATTTTGCAGTAAAATGTCTCAAAGACCCACATACCTTTCATGGTTCATCTAGTCACTACAACACTTATTTTAAACCTCAACGCTTGATTTCCCAAGACCAACAACTAAATCATAAATCATTCGTTACATCTCTTCTTTTTCACTTTCTATCATTTAATAGGATTCTTAAATTTGATCCTCAAAATCTCCATCCAACTTTGTGGATATTAGATCATCAACTAATAAAATCAACCATCTTAGGGCCCAAATCAAATCTCAAACAATCCTTCCAACCTATCAAAATATTGACGTCCTCTTAGTAATTTCCATCCTTTAATAGACTCTCAAACTTATATTACTGTAATCTCAAGTATTCTCGTACTCGATACTTCAAATTCCACTTAATGGTAACATAGATCAGTTCAATACATCAAGGCTTAACTCATTAGGTTTTTCTGAACATCACTCAAAATTCACACTTACGTGTCTATAGATTCATCCAATATTACTATCCATACGTAATAATCCAAGTTGTGAATCTAGTCTAACTCGAATGCTCGACTTTGTCCCTCAAGGTATCGACTAATCCTCAAAGCGTATGTTATCTAACCAAAGGAGTATTTACTCCTAATGTGCAACGCTCCCTTAACTTCAATACCAGTCTCTTTCATTAACACCTAAGCACCAAATGTTATTCCAAATGGAAGCCTTATCTTCTCAACAATTCCATGATGTTCACATCTCCTTGATAGTTGTCAAACTTCATCCGGTTTCATCCTGAAATCTTCCAGGAAAATATCTAATACTTTTCTTAACAAGAGTCCTCAACTTAGATCTTTACTTGAAATCCCTTATTAGTCTAATGTTAATCCATCCATACTCATCATCTTTGAGTTTACACCAACACATAGCATCTGTGTCCTTGGAACCATTTTATAAATTCCATGCCGTCATGATTGGCTTCAGGTCTGCTTGACAATTCCTCATCTCGAAGATCTTTTCCATTTCTCGAATCCACTAATCATCTCTTTTCCTGAGTTCTCATCACCCTTTAACTTTGGAGGATGGTAACGACGACAATCTTTCAATTCTCTTGACTTAATAGCATAAATCCCTCTTTCCCTCTTCTCCAGATCCCGTCGAGTCTTTGCAGCAGTTCGTGTTATTTGTAGCTTCAACCATTTGATCATCCCTACTAATGTTCGTCCTTGCAACGTCGTTCCCTCTTGGAGGTAGTGTTTCCGAAAAACCAACATCAAGAAGAAGTGTTAACACCACTTCGAATAATTCCAAAACTAAGTTTTGAATATATCAACACATAATAACTACCCCTGATCTGACAACTCAGACCAATTACCCAAACACATGATCAAATAACGACTCACAACCTACAGGTTGACTTACAATCTATAACCAAAGGCTCCACAGCCCCCAAAGCAAACCAAACCAAAGCTCTGATACCCCAATGTAACACCTCGATTTTCAAAGCGAGGGTGTATTTTTTTTCAAAAGCAATTAAAATAAAACAGAGAAATAAATAAGGAAATACCTTTGGATAAATATTTAAGTCATTTCAATTTATAAGCAGCGGAAAAGTTTTTCGAAATATGAATCCAAAGTATTTACACCTAAAAAAAATGGTACATGGAACCCATCAAAAATAAACTGTCATGCTGACAATATTAGTGAAGATACAATTTTCCAATTTAAAATAAACGCAATTCAAAATAAAGACATTTGTTCCCTCTATGTCACCCTAATCTGATCACTCTACCAAAAACTATACACCCTGAGTGATCTCCACGCGCACAGTAAGATCCTCCTAACATAGCTCCAGTCAAGCATTCTCATCTACATTCCCATCCGTATGGTACGAGCCGGTAGGATTGTCCTGGTTCTCATCTGAGGGCAAAGCCCAGATTTCTACAATAGTTGTAAAGGGTCACCAACCGAAATTAATAGTTAACACATAACATTTAAGTTTTCAAATGCACAAAATACCCTTTCAACTTAGCTTGCATCTTAAAAGGATTTTCCATATGCTAAAAGTTCAAATAATGCTTACCAAATGAAAACGAAATCAAAATAAAGTTCTCAATCCCTCGAGTAATACATAACTGACCAAAACATTGATAAATCAATTGAGCAATCGATTATCCAACTCAAAATAAGAATTTCCACTGAGCCAATCGATATCCTGAATGTTTTTAGTGAAAACTGAACTCTGGCTTAAATCAATCGATTGGGGAAATCGATTGAATGAAAAACTGAGCCCCTGTATTGAAGCCAATCGATTTACCAAATCGATTTTGTCAATTTTGTTGAGCTCCTGTAATGAATCCAATCGATTGCTAATTCGATTTCTTAAATGGTTTTGAAAAATATATTACAAAATCGATTGGGTAAATCGATTTTGTCAAATTTACGAAGTCACTGTAACTTATCAAATCGATTGGGGAAATCGATTTCCCTGCATGTTCTTCCAAAAATACCTAAACTAACTCAATCACATTCATACACAACTCTAACACATAACACTTAGCAATTTCAACACGATCACCACGACATTATGAGCTTCAAAATAGTTTTGCAATCAAACATGCTATCACACAATTCCAAAATATAACTCTTAGTAAAATCAACATAATCACAATGACATCTCAAGTTCAAACACTCAATCATAAACTTGAATCAACACCCTTACATACAATATCAAAACATACCGCTTAACGGTTACAACGCAATACCCACACAGACAAGATGAACCAACAAATCACATGGAATCGATTCAATGAAAAACTGAGCCCCTGTATTGAAGCCAATCGATTTACCAAATCGATTTTGTCAATTTTGTTGAGCTCCTGTAATGAATCCAATCGATTGCAAAATCGATTTCTTAAATGGTTTTGAAAAGCATATTACAAAATCGATTGGGTAAATCGATTTTGTCAAATTTGCGAAGTCCTTGTAACGTATCAAATCGATTGGGGAAATTGATTTCCCTGCATGTTCTTCCAAAAATACCTAAACAAACTCAATCATATTCATACATAACTCTAACACATAACACTTAGCAATTTCAACACGATCACCACGACATTATGAGCTTCAAAATAGTTTTGCAATCAAACATGCTATCACACAATTCCAGAACATAACTCTTAGTAAAATCAACATAATCACAATGACATCTCTAGTTCAAACACTCAATCATAAACTTGAATCAACACACTTACACACAATATCAAAACATACCGCTTAACGGTTACAACGCAATACCCACACAGACAAGATGAACCAACAAATCACATGGAATCACGTTGACTCGACAATCCCAACACAGACAAGATGAACCAACAAATCACATGGAATCACCTTGACTCAACAATCCCAACACAGAGAAGATGAACTACAAATCACATGGAATCACCTTGACTCGACAATCCCAACACGGACAAGATGAACCAACAAATCACATGGCATCACCTTGACTCGACAATCCCAACACAGAAAAGATGAACCAACAAATCACATGGCATCACCTTGACTCGACAATCCCAACACAGACAAGATGAACCAACAAATCACATGGAATCATCTCGTGGCCCATGGACAAGATGAACCAACAAATCACATGGCATCACCTTGACTCGACAATCCTAACACAGACAAGATGAACCAACAAATCATATGGCATCACCTTGACTCGACAATCCCAACACAAACAAGATGAACCAACAAATCACATGGCATAACCTTGACTCGACAATCGCAACACAGACAAGATGAACCAACAAATCACATGGCATCACCTTGACTCGACAATCCCAACACAGACAAGATGAACCAACAAATCACATGGAATCATCTTGACGCGACAGATACACAATCAAATTTCCCATTATGGTTTCAACAACAAGTACATCTTGAAGAACAAACTCCTATCAACATCCACTTGAGGCACTTATCTATGGGCCCGAGTAGAAGTTTCAAAGAATGGCACACTTATTACATCAATGGATACAAATTTCACACTGAATCTTGGACCGAAGGAAATGAAACAATTAATAGTGGAGTTTGTTTGAAAAGTGTGTCTGATAGTGGTGTAATAAAAGATTTCTACGGTATAATTGAGCATATTTATGAAATTGACAATATATTCCTAGATTATTTGAAAAAAGTGGCGTTGTTATACTTTAAGTGGTTTGATCCATCTAGCAGAGGAACTAAGATCAATTTGATATCCAATACTGTAGACGTTCGTATGAGCAAAAAATATCAACAATTTGATCCATCTGCCCTGGCCCATAATGTAAGACACGTGAATTATGTTCCTTATACATCAACTGTCAGAAGCAAACAAGGTTGGTGTGTTGCAATCAAAACAAGACCAATGAGTGGAATAGAAGAAGTTGAAGCAGGTCAAAATGATGAAGTTGCACATCAAATGGATGAAATGTAAAATTTGGATCATGTGATTGGAGATGAGACTATTAGTCAACTTTGTCATGAGTCAAACTTTGGAAAAGAAGTTGATGAACAAGAACTAGAAGAATTAGAGAATGATGAAGGCAATGACGTAATTCACTCATCAAATGACAACGACAAAGAAAATTAATTAATTACGCATTATATATATATATATTTATGTTTATTTATAATATATTTATGTATATTTCATTATTAATTTATGTTAATTGTACATACACACACGCGCGCGCGCGCGCACACACACACACACACACACACATATATATATATATATATATAGACATGCCTTCAGTGTCGAGAGTAGGAGGATCAGGAGGAACGGGAACGGTGGGAATACGAGGAATATCCAAAATATCATGTGGTAAGAAAAAAGCTACTAAACCACATGTTGTTAATGACCCATCTCTCATGCCGATGCCGACGATTGGTACTTGTGGTGGAACTATTCCTTTATATCCGGAGGTCCCTATAGAGCCTTATACCATAGATGAAATAATGGAACAGAATGTGTTGGTCGCGACAACCGCATTGTCATCATTCCAGAAGGAGATGGGTATGTAAACTATTTTAAATTATGATTGTTAAATATTTCATTATTGCATGTTACATTATTTTATTAATTCATTTTTATATTTAATTTGCATGAAAAATTTGAAGATATATTCCTTTTAAATTATCTACAAAGGCAATTGTTGAAGTCATACAAGAGAAATATAAAAAACTATGGTTGTCTTGGGGTGAGATAAAAGAGTTAATCAATTTTTACATTGTTTCAAAGTAGTTGATTAGATTAATTTATTTAATTACTAACTATACATTTGATTGCTTAATTAAATTATAGTTTTAATATTTTTTTTAAATTTAAACAAATAACGGACTAAATGTAATTGAAAAAGAGAGCGTGATGCTACTGTTTAGGCTTCTTTTGACCATCGCTTTTCCAATCGTCTGCCAACTATGTTGGCGTACACACGTAATAAGGGCGAAGAAAAACGGCTGAATTGGATTAGTGAAAATGTTTGGAGTGCTTTGTGGAGGAAATGGAACACAAATGCTTACAAACAGAAGAGAGAAAAAGCAAAGATTAATAGAGCATCTTAGAAGGGTACCAGTACTCATAAGGGAGGTTCCATGTCTGCTGGGGAAATTAAATATTATATGGTAATTACTATTTATAATATATATCTATTAATTTATATTTAATTAATCATCACATTTCACCAACTATACTTGACATTAATTTAATATTTTAGGAACAACAACTTGGAAGGGAGGTCACTCAGGCACATATACATCGTTATCTTCATGTTAATCCTGAAACAAATGAGTATACTGATGGATTATCACAAATGATTCAGATGATTATTATATATTAATTAGTCCTCTAAATTATTATATATTAATTATACCACAATTTTTATGAACATTAGTGGTGGCAAGTACAAACGGCGTGTATTGGGTACCAGTAGTTTATCATCAACATTTGTGAAAGGTCCAACAGACTATATTCAGACTGAGACGCCTTCTTCTTATGCTAGTAAGGATCGATCTCATCATCCATCGATAGATAATCTTGACCAGTTAAAGAAGAAATGGGCATGTGAGCAAAAAGAAAGGACATAGCAACTGATACAAGCAGCAATTGATAAATTGAATGAGGAATGGAAACAAAAGTTTCAAGAGCACAAGCAGCAGTTTCAGTAGCAACAACAAGTTCAACAGCAACAATTTTCATTTCCTCCTGTGTTTCATCAGCAGTTCCCGCCTCGGCCTCAATACTTGCATCAACAACCACTATTCCAACAACAATAAAATTACTCTCAATACTCCCAGTAGCAGCAATCACCTCCAAATTTCCAACAATATCACCAGGATCCTCTTCCAGCAACTACAACAACCAATGTTTCCGCAATAACAATATTTTAATAATTATCAGTATGTTCTGTCATCTTCACATCAACTTTCTCAACCTCAATCAGACCAAACTGCATACCGACCAACTATGCCAACAGCTGGCCTGATCATTCCAGATTTAAATCAACCTCAACCAGTTATGGCTCCTCCTTCGACTAGTGGTGGTGTAATTGAAGATGAAATCCAATTTCAAACCATGATGTCTCCTCCAGCACAAATTAATAATACTTTTGAGGGACTTCTGTCGTCGGGTTACATTCCATCAAATAATGATGGTGGGTGTGGAGCTGATCCGAGGAATTATTATGAGGATTGATGTATTTGAATAATTTCATAATTTTATTTTTGGTTTGTGTGAACACATTTATCTTGTCCTAGTTAATTATGGTGTGTTTAATTTTTTGTTTGTAAGACATGATTTATTAATTTTGGAATGTTTTATTTGGTTTGGTAGTAATTACTTTAATTAATATTAATATTATATTTTTATATATAATAGCTATTTTAATTTTTAAATTTAATTTTTATCTAAATTTAATTTTAATTTAAATTAATCTTTAATTATAATTATAATTTAAATATTATATTTTAAATTTAATTTAAATGATAATTAAATTGTAATATTATATTTTTAATTGAAATTTTTAATTTATATTGATATTAGTTTATTATATTAGTTTATTATATTAGTTTAATTTATATTGATATTAGTTTATTATATATAACATATTAAATTTAAATTTAAATATTGTATTTTAAATTTAATTTAAATTTTAATTAAATTTTAATATTATAATTTAAATTTAAATTTTAAATTTATATTCATATTAATTTATTATATATAATATTATTTTTTAGAATTAATTTCAAATTTAATAAAATCATTTTTCAATAAAGTTAACATTTTGTAGCGGCCTATGCCCTCAAAAAATATTTATTTTTTAATCTAAAACATCATTTGTGGCGACTAAGCCCTCACAAAGGGAGACATTTGTGGCGGCCAAGGCCCCCACAAAAGAAGGCGTTTGTGACGGCCTTTGCCCTCACAAAAGACAACGAATTTTTCATAGTTTATGGCCGTGTTGGCCACCACAAAGGTTTGTGATCACCTTATTTGTGGCTGCTTAAGACGGCCACAAATGCCTACTATGTGGCTGTTTTTCCCCCTTTGTGAGGGCTTTTGGCCCTCACAAAAACAATGTATTCTTGTTGTGGCTGGAATAATATATGTGGATCAAGTGCCTGTTGCAGAAGAGGATCATGGTGATGATGATATACTCAAGCTAGTGTACCCTTGTCCTCCAAACACCAGTCTCTACAATTAGAAGATAATTGAGTTTCCTGTGTTTGTTAATTCATGTTCAAAGAAATTATGTATTTTTAACTCCATTTGCTCTGCCCAAGACTATAAGGATAACTAATTAGGGCGTATGTATTTCAATTTCATACTTATTATCAATAAATGCATTTTTTAATTCTCCAACCGGTTTTGTTTTTCTCTTTTCTTTTTTTGGAAATCCTTATTCATATTTCCTTTTTTATTTTAAACAATACAGAGTCGAATATGAATATGTTGAAAATAGCAGTGCTAGAACCTTTTGTAATTTTTAATACCCAATTAATCACGCTGATGAGGATTGTGAAGATGATTGTGAGCCTCCCCTACAACATGGATGATATGATTGCAAAATCTTAGACCGAAGAAGACCATGTTGTTAACCTTCAAAAGGTATTTGAGCGGCTAAGGAAGTTCATACTTCGTTTAAACCTTGCGAAATGCATTTTCGGTGTAATATCAAGCAAGTTAATTTGGTTTATCGTTAGTCGAAAAGAGATAGAAGTAGACCCAAATAAAGTAAGAGCAATACAAGAAATTTCGACTCCACGCACGAAAAAAGAAGTTCGTGGCTTTTTGGGTAGATTGAATTACATTGCGAGGTTTATATCGCATTTCACCGCTACAACGAGCCAATTTTCAAATTGTTGCAGAAAAACCAAAAGGTTGAATGGAATGAGAATTGTCAAAAAGCTTTCGAAAAGATTAAGCAGTATTTATCAAGACCTCCCATCTTAGTGCTTCATATTCCTTGGAAACCGCTTATCATGTACTTAATAGTACTTGATGAGTCAATGGGTTGTGTATTGGGGCAGCATGATGGATCTAGTAGGAAAGAACATGTTATTTATTATTTGAGCCAAAAGTTCACCAATTGTGAAACAAGGTATTCATTGCTTGAACGAACATGTTACGCATTGGCATGGGTTGCTCGTCGTTTGAGGCAATACATGTTATGTCATACAACTTGGTTGGTGTCTAAAATGGACACAATTAAGTACATCTTTGGGAAACCTCCTCTTACTGGAAGGATTGTTCGTTGCCAGATGTTGTTATCAAAATACGATTTGGTATATGTTACACAAAAATCTATCAAAGGCAGCGCACTAGCAAATTATTTGGCCCAACAACCAGTAGAAGATTATCAATCAATGCAATGTAAATTCCCCGATGAAGGCATAATGACTTTATTTGAAGAGACTGAATCATCTGATAAAGAAAAATGGATGTTGGTGTTTGATGGTGCCTCTAATTCGTTAGGGCTTGGAATTGGAGCCATTTTGATTTCCTTAGAGAACCAATTCACTCCATTTACGGCTAGGTTGTGTTTTTATTGTACAAACAATATTGTGAAATATAAGGAATGTGTTATGGACATTGAAGTACCTATTTAATCAAATCTAAAATTTCTCGAGGTACATGGAGACTCGCTGTTGGTCATCATTAAATGAAAGGAGAGTGGGAAACGAGAGATTCCAAATTGATTCCATATTAAAGAATTGACAAAACACTTTGAGAAGATTACTTTTCACCATATCCCTCGAGAAGAAAACCAATTAGCTGGCGCCTTGGCCACTTTGTCGTCAATGTTCAAAGTAAGCATTAATCAGGACGTGTCGGTTATAAAAATTCAACAAAGATATAAACCTGCATATTGCTTATCAATAGAAAAAGAGTCTGATGGCAAGCTATGGTTTTATGACACCAAATCATATTTTAAGAATAAGGAATAACAATTGGGTATTTCAGAGAACGGCAAAAGGGTTTTAAGGAGGTTGTCAATGAACTTCTTCTTAAATGAGGATGTGCTTTATAAGAGAAATCATGATATGGTCTCCTCAGATGTTTGAATTGAGTAGAAGTGGAGAAAATCATCCAAGAGGTTCATGAAGGTTCTTTCGGAACTCATGCAATTACGCATGCAATGGCAAGAAAAATCTTAAGGGCTGACTACTATTGGTTGACAATGGAATCTGATTGCTTTAGTCACATAAAGAAATGTCATAAATGTCAAATCTGTGCTGATAAAGTACATGTACCACCCACCTCTTTGAATGTTTTAACATCACCATGGCCATTTTCAATGTGGGGAATGAATGTTATTGGACTCATCGAGCCTAAGGCTTCAAATGGACACCATTTTATCTTAGTAGCTATTGATTATTTCACAAAATGGGTTGAAGCCACTTCTTATGCCAATGCGACAAGAAGTGTGGTTGTCATATACATCAAAAGAGAATTGATTTGTCGATATGGCTTGCCAAATAAGATAATCACTGATAACGCGACTAATTTGAATAACAAAATGATGAAAGAGTTATATGATAGTTTCAAAATTCAGCACCATAATTCTACTCCATATCGTCCGAAAATGAATGGGGTTGTAGAAGCAACAAATAAGAATATCAAGAAGATCATACAGAAGATAGTGGAGACATATAACGATTGACATGAAATGCTTCACTTCACATTACATGGCTACAGAACCTCTGTTCGTACCTCAATAGGGGCAACTCCTTTCTAGTTGGTGTATGGAATGTGTGAATTATTGAGGAAATGATCTTTCCATTTCTTTAATCAAAATGGCTACAAATTCTGGTTTAAATACAACATTACCTAGTCTAATAAATAGATCATAATTAAATAGAAGGGATTAACTGTACAAGGTCCCTTGATATTCACTACAACTTTCCTATATAATATAATAAATTAATTACAGAATAATGAGTAATAAATAGCTTATCCTCAGCCATAGTTTGGAATTCAACACTCCCCTTCAAGATAGGCAGTAGATGTCAATCATGCCTAGCTTGGACCTTAAGTTCTCAAAATTAGATTTAGGAAGGGCCTTGGTCAATATGTCTGCAATTTGGTTCATGGAAGGGATGTATTCCAACTTGATAACTCCACCATCTATCTTTTTCTTTTATGAAATGTCTATCTATCTCCACATGTTTCGTTCTATCATGGTGGACTGGATTTTTTGCAATATTGATGGTTGCCTTGTTGTCGCACCAGAGGCTCATGGTGGAATCTGTTGGTACTCCTAATTTCTTAAGCATTCTCTGCAACCAAATTCCCTCACAAATGCCATGAGCCATTGCTCTGAATTTAGCCTATGCACTACTTCATGCCACCACCGACTATTTTTGACTTCTCCTTGTAATCAAGTTTCCCCACACATAAGTCCAATACCCACTTGTTGACTTGCAATCAGTCAACGAACCTGCCCAATCTGCATCTGTGAACACTTTCACACTCCTAATTGGGTCCTTTTTGAAGTGAAGACCTCTCCCAGGTGTCCTTTTGAGGTACTGCAAAATTCGAGTCACGACTTTCATGTGATCTTCAGTTGGCTTATTCATGAAATGACTTACCATACTCACTGAGTAACCAATATCCGGTCTTGTGTGAGTTAGGTAAATTAGCTTTCCTATCAATCTTTGGTATCTCTCCTTATCAACTTGGAGGCTGCACTCTTGTTCTGCCAATTTAAGGTTAGGTTCCATCGGTGTATCTGCTGGCTTGCACCCTAACATTCCTATTTCTTCCAATAGGTCTAGCACATATTTTCTTTGGGATACGTAGAATCCATGTTTGGAACAAGCAATCTCCATCCCAAGAAAATATTTTAGGTGTCCAAGGTCCTTGACCTCAAATTCTTTAGCTAGAAATCTCTTGAGTTCTTCTATCTCTTTTTCATCATTGCCTGAGATTATGATGTCATCCACATAAACAATAAATATTGCCACCTTTGCGTCACTAGAATGCTTGACAAACATTGTATGATCGGTTTGGCATTGAGTAAAGCCGTGACCCTTAACAACTCGCGTTAGTCTTTCAAACCATGCCCGTGGGGATTGCTTAAGATCATACAATGATTTCTAGAGCTTGCATACCATGCCAATTGTTTGTGGAGTTTCTAGGCCAGGTGGTAAAGTGGTGACTCTTCTTCGAGTTCACCATTTAGAAAAGCATTCTTGACGTCTAGTGATGAATCACTTATCCATACATTGTAATGAATGTACAAGTTATCTTTCCAACTAATAAAAAACCACTTATCCATACATTGTAATCCCGATTGTATTGTTTCTAATGTAATGAATATACATTTTCCAGTGTTGTCCTTCGATGTTGTACCTCACATTGTGTCTAAACTAATTTAATTTCATGGTTGATTTGTTTTAGTATTTTAAAATGTTATTTTATGGTAATAAATATTGGAATTTGAAATATATGAAAATATAAGAAAATATCTTAAATATTTTGACGCTTGAAAACATATACACTATAACGCGAGACATATGGGTGTATAACAAAAATATAAAATTTAGGTATTTATATTTAATTATCTTTTACGAAAGTAGAATATAATTAAATAGGGACAACTGTAGTACCTTAATTTTTCTGAATAATTAAAAATTATTTTAATAATAATAATATATTTAATAAATACAATCTAAAAAATCATTATTTTACAAAAAAAAAAATAATATAAAGCAAAAAAATAAGAAATTTAAATGACAACAAAACTTATTTCTTATTTAGCATGCCAACACACCAATACACAGCCAAGACACCAATATAGGCTTGTCCTGCCAACACGTCAACACAAATATCACACGTCTTCATCTTCTTGATTTTCCCTCTTCCATTGTACATCTTTTTAGCTGCTAAGCTTTGTTAAAAAGAAAAGGCTATTACAGACCTTCCTTTTATATTATTTGCATTCACATCATCCTACTACAAACATTACTTTATATTGTTTGCATTCACAACATCCTACTACAAACTTTCCTTTATATTGTTTGCATAGATAGCATCCTAACTACAATAGAAACCAGTTAATTTTTTCAGTTTATACTAGATCGACTAATAAGGTTATTACTTGTATAACTTGTACACTCAAAATCTGAATTTTGCAACAAATCTATATAAAGTCCAAAACCTGATTTTATGTAATGAACAGAACGTTTCACCACTTTAATTTACTCTAGCCTATAAATAGAGTTCAAAATTTTGAAACAAGGGAGGAAGAGCAAGGTGAGTTCGAAATTTGGAAACAGAGAAAAGAGTTTCTTTTTTTTTGGGAAAGAAATTTGTTATAAAAAAAACAAACACAGAGCAAGTTTGAATTTTATCATCACTATCCAAAGAAACATAGGAAGGATTAAGGTATTTTTGTTTATTTCATTTTTATTTTCTAATTATTATACAAATGTAATATATAAATTGAGTTATGAAATGAAAAAAAAAATGAAAGTTATTTTTGTTGTTATAAATTTGATCCGATATAAAAGGGTTAGAAATGGTAGGATTAAGAGTTCAAACCTTGACTTGGCCAACCACTTGTTTTCTTTCTTCTGTATTTTCCTTAAGTGTCGCTCATCCTTGTCTTCGGTCTTGCTTTTTCTCAAGCCAGTAGCGCATGACTGTTTTACAAACTAGGGTTTTGCTATTGAGAAGAGATTGGGCCATGGGTATTTCTCAGTCCATTTGTTCTTTTTTTTTTCTTGTAGGTCTAACAATTTTTTATCCTAATCCATTCCTTGTAATTTAACAAAATATATATTTGAATTTAATCATTTCTTAATAAATATAAAATCTTATGAAAAATAATTATTTTTTATTTTATTTTTATTTTTTATTAAAAATTAATTAGATGTGACATATTTTTAATCTCTGAGTCATTAATATAAGTTGTACTATTTTTTCAGCTTTGAAATTTAATATTTAAAATCGCAAAAATAATAAAATATTTTTAAGAGTATTAAATTAGATGTGACATTCTTTTTTTACTCCTTGAGTTTTGAGACACAAGTTGTACAACTCGATCGTCTTAAAACACATATTTTAAAATAATTATTCCAATCAAACAAGGTTTTTTTTTATGTTTATCAAAATTAACTTTTTTTCAAATAACAGAATACAATTTATTTAAAAGCAATCAACACATCCACATTTTCTACCAAGAACTACGTAGCTTTGATTTCTCCATCGCACCGGAACATACATAGGAGTAAGATCACATTTTTGTCAAGCACAATAATAAAAACTTTTTTTTTTCGCTCTTTTTAAGCACACTTTTATTTCAAAAAATCATATTTTGAAAAATAATTTATATTCATATTTAATAATAAAGAGAAATAAATATATTTAAGTTGACATAATTTTGCACAATTAATTATAGGTAACTGTATTTTAACGGATGTCGTAGGGTGCTAATACCTTCCCTACACATAATCGACTATAAGACTCAAAATCTGGAATCAAAGACCATTTTTTATTTTTATTTTTTATTTTAAGGGTTTTCCAATATTTTCTCTAATTTAAAATAAATTTTGGTGGCGACTCCATTGAATTCGAGGAAAACTCAAAATTTTTGGCCGCGACATTGTGTATGACAACGATTGAGCCATAATTATCACTGTTAGAAATGATGCTGATTTTAATGGAAGTTTGTTGAAAATAATGATAACATTTATGAGAGGTAGTGTTGTTATGAATTGAAAAATAAGGAAGTCTTATATAGGAGGATATAATATACTAATAGGGTAATAGGGTATATAAGGTGGAGGTATGGTACTTGTGCTGTGCCTCAAGGGGTATCCCAATTTTGTAAAGGAGAGATAATATAAGCAAAATTGACCACCACACATGTGCCGTCTTGACTGTGTATTATTTTTTATCATCTGAAAATTAATGATTTAATTAAATAAATGAATACTTGCGTTTTTAACTCTAATTGATACGTTAATTACGTAATTGCCCTCCACCGATTCAACATTTAACATCTGATCCAGCCAGTTCAGTGCCCCCGATTTAGCGCTTCAGTTTTGTTGGTAAAAACCTTAATCACTAGTCATGCGCTTTTGTTATTACATGGTCAAAAACCCAAGTCAAAATGGAACGCATGTTTTGTGGTCAAACAATATGTGACACACATTTTGGTGGTCAAACAAATCGTGACACTCATTTATGTGGTCCAATTCTAAGTATTAGAGCACACCTTTATTGAATCAGGCTTAATGGATTGCATCATTCTCTCTGATCTTGTTACAGATTTCCTCTATAAATAGATGACTCTCCTCCGTTGAAAAGACATACCAAAAGTTCTATGTATCTGAGACTTTTCTCTCTTCTCACTTTCCTTACTCACTTCGTCTATTTATTTTGCATGCTCTTAGTGTCATATTACGAGTAATCTGAGCTGTTTTATCTTAAAGACTCCATGATTGATAGTCTACTTTGCTCAATTTAGGTAGAGTCTCAAAAGGTTTTAAAGAGAACTACCTACTCTGCCACTCAACTCAGTAATATTGTCGATTACATAAATTATTTTTTGAATGTTTTTTGAAATTCAAAAATAAATATGCAGATATATTTAAAATTCATATTCGTGGTAGTTATTTATAGTGAATCATTGATATAAATTTGTTTAAAAGAGGAATGTTGGAATATTGCATTTGAATGTACAAATAGATAAAATCAACACATAATTAGTAAAGATTGATTAAATCACCACTTTTTCAAATATGATATTTTATCTCCAGAGTTGAGTGCTTGTTGGCTTGAACAAATTGAGTGATAAATAAATTTGGGTGCTTCATCTTATTTTTGTTTTCATGATTGTTGATTTTAGTTTTGGCGAGGCACACAAACTTGATTATGGAAATAGAGAGAGACATGGATAATAGGGAGATGATGTGCGAGAAGAATATGGTCACCGACTCACCGTCACGTATTCATCAGCAATATACGAAAAATTAGCAAAAATCAATTCATGATGATAATCGGGAGGTAGATATCACGTGAAGACTTTAAAGTAAATAATTATCAGCCTTCGATTAAATTGGAATGGACGGAAAAAAAATTTGACACCTGGTCAGTGGTCACAATTGATCGGTGCTTTTATTTTATTTTACTTTCTTTTACAATTCTCTTAATTATATATAAAATAATTAACATTAATATTATTCTTGATAAAAATTTATATTAACCTAACCGCAAAAGTAAAATATAAATAATACAAGTATTTGAAAAACAATGTAGCCTTCAGAAATAGACATTTTATTCAAAATATTTTAAATTAAGAATATAAATTTATTTTAAATATTTTATATTTATATTTTATGATCGAATGATTACTTTTTATAAATTGACTGGAATGAGTGTGAGGCAACACATGTATACACTACAAGAAAATGTCTATGTATCTACACAAAATTATCCACAGATTTAAGTCTGTGGGTAAATTATTTACTACCTAAGGAAAAACTGTGTTTATTATTTTATAAAATAAATTAATTTTTAAAAATATTAGTTTTCACAATTATTCTGTAGGTAAAGTTAAAAGAATACTCCACTGAAGCTGCATTTGTGTAAAAAATTCGTATTTCATTTACCATAACTTCTTTATGGCTAAAATAAGAGAAGTATCCGTGGGTAATGTAAAAAGGCGTTATTTTAATTGTTTTTTTTTAAAGAATATTTTATTTCATTTTTTCCAATAGAAAAATTTTCGCCTTCTTCTCTCGAAAGCACCCTCGTTTTCTCAAAACTAGTAACTAGGATTTTCGTTCTCTCAAAACACACAAGCTTTCCAAAAACAAATCTCATTCTCCTCCAAAAGCAAGATCTCATTCTCCATTGCTCTCTCCCAACAAGTGGATATCTATTGCTTTCAAAATCACGTTAACACTCTTGATCGATATTCTTTGTCCTTCACTCTTAGATATGCAACTTTTCTCTATGATCTGCGACGCTCCACTCTCTCAGAACTTAACAGTCTTTCATTGATTTGTGTCTTCTTCAATCTAGGTATATTCATTGTGTTTCTTTTTGCATCGACATCAATATCTAATTCGCGCAAAACCGTCACTCCCAAAATCCATCCTTCAAATCTTCAACCACAGCTCTGGTTCACACCATCAAAGCTATTCTCGACCTCGCCATCATTGATGTGTTGCGCTGCTTCTTACCTATTTTCTCAGGTATTTTCTAAAACTAGCAGGAATTTATAATGAATATCTCACTCGGATTTGTTCGATTTGAGTGTGTTCGTTCATGGATTTGTATTTGTGTTTATGATTTAATCTCTCGTGCATTTGCAAGTAACTTAGAAGCTTGGCTATTTTTTCTTTTTTTTTTATTTAATATGTTTCTTACTTTCGGAGTTCTAATTGTTTTTGAGAAATTACTTGTTAATTTGTGCATGTGTATTTTGGTGTTAAAGCTGAGTTCTTGTTTTTTTTTTCTCTGTATTTTTCCTTTTTGTTGAGTGAACCCATTGATTTTGTTTATGCTCGTGTTCATTTGGTTGGTAATAAAAATAATATGACAGTTTACAACATACGGATTGGTGTTTAGGAAAAACTGGATGTTACTGGTGAGGTTTTGGGACTTGTGCTCGTTTCTCTGGTAATTTTCTAATAATTCTTGTATCTTAGCAATTTTTTTCTATGGATTCACTGATTTATCAGTTCTTTCAATCTACAATTATACATTTAAATATTATTTTGGTTGAAAAAGCAACTCTAATTTGCAATCGTGCATGTGTTTACAATTTATTGTGACTGTAATTGTGTTCACATTTTTTAGATACAATAACCATGACAAGAAAATATTTATAATGTACAAGTTCTTAATTAAAGTTGTGGCTAAATTTGAGTTTAATTAAAAAGGAGTGTTAGCTAGTTGCGCTTGTGCTAAAAGCTTCTTGTCGATTTCCTTATACCTTGGATTTGAATAAAGTAGAAAAGAAGCAGATACTCAGAAAGGTTAGAGCACATGCACAAGCTATTAGAGTACGATTCCTTCAAAGGGCTTTCTTTTTATGTTTAAGTTACATATGTGAAGTCTAATTATTCGTTTTATCTTTTCCAAGCAACTGGTGTGGGCAAGGGCATAGGAAAGTGGGTCTGTAAGCAATCCCATTATGCTCATTATTAATTAGCGTGAAAGGTGAACTTGTTCTAAGCGTCTCAGACAGTTCAATGTAGTCATATTTATTATCTTACTTAAAAATAATAGAAGCTATGGAGATTTTGTTAGACATATGTTCGTTTTTGATATTATTGACAAACATTCTTCATGAAATAAATCTGACATTGTGAACTGAGAAAAATTTCAGGAACAACAACTCAACCCTACCAACTTGAGAAAATTGCTTGGAACTCAAGAAATCAACAAAAGCTTGAAGATTCATAAGCAAATCGATTAGTAAAATCGATTTTGGAATAGGGTTTTATGTAATTGTGAATTTAGTGAGCGAACAGCCGATTAGGCAAATCGATTGGCAATTTTATTGAAAATAATTGCGCAAGTCAGTGGCATGCTGATTTGTGGCCTAATCGATTTGGCAAATCGATTGTTCTTATCACAAGTCAAAACTGATTGCCTAAAATCGATTAGACACATCGATTGGTCATTTTATTGAAATTAATTGTGCAAGTTAGTGACATGCTGATTTGTAGCCTAATCGATGTGGCACATTGATTATTCCAATCACAAGGATATTTGGAGTGTTAAAGTCGATTGACACAATCAATTGTGAATGTCACAGAGCCAAACCATTAATTAATAAATCGGTTAGGCAAATCGATTTACTAAAATAAGTTTCAAAATAATCTTGGTCTGGAACATACACAGTCAATTAGCACAATCTACTAATATACTTCTTTTGAATTAAGTTTGGCATCAATCGACTTGGTAAATCGATTGAATGAACCAACTGATGAAATGTGCTTCAGACTTAAGTCCATAGTCGATTAGAAACATCGATTATGTTGATTTAAGCCAACTCTCTGTAACTTGTCAAATCGGTTAGGTAAATCGATTTATGAAAATCACTGTGTCCTTGGAACCAGTGAAATCGATTGACTTAAGCGATTGGTGCAAAAAGTTATAGAAACAGAGATGACTTAAGGACTATGTATATTTGAATCGATTGAGTACATCGACTGTTTTGATCTCTTTGTTGGAACAAAACACTCCAAGTCGATTATGCACATCGATTCAGATATGAACATTCATCCAAGTTTGAAGAACACATTTAAAATAATCAATTAGTATATGCAGTTTCAAGATTCAAGAAAAACAAGATTTGCGAAATCGATTAGGTAAATCGATTAGTATGATTTATAACTTTAATGAATTGATTGGCCAAATCGACACATGTGTTGTTTTTCCTGAAACTATATAAACTGTTTTCTTACTCTTCTTCTCATAACAACGATAACAATACAATAACATACAAGAACAACAAAGTTATCAATAAACAATAATATACCACTGCACTAACTCTTTCTCACACTGATATTACTTTGAACATCTTTTTCAGCCATGAACAATCTACATTTGTGATCAATAAGGATTGAAAAAGACTGAATTGAGAAAGATTGCTTTGAGAAGAAGGAAGATTAAGAACTTTGTAAAATTGATCTGTTTCAATTTCTGTAAATCATTTCTATAACCAAACTACGTTGAGAAAATCCAGTTCTTATTGGTGGTGTTCTTCCGGGTTGAGGGTTGTCAACAAGAAGACACTTGACTGGATTCTTGGTAGAGTTTATGGGATTTAAGCTCGGGAATTCAGGGAAGGGAAAGATAGAACAGGGAGAATAGTTTAAGATTGAGGCGGGGCGCTGTGTAAAAATCTGTAAACTGATTCTAAGAAGTTCTATTGGAAAGGCTAAAATCAAGTTGGATCTTAAGACTGGATGTAGGCCGTCACGAGGCGACTGAACCAGTATAAATATCTGCGTACACTTTTCTTTCCCTTATCTCGTTTAAATTTCTGCAATTATTATGTTTTTAACATTGATTGAATGCATGATAAAGATTATGTGTTAAGTGACTTTGCATGATAAATTGTCTTAACATGATTGCATGAAAATCAATAACTTGAGTAATAATTGTTTCTGATGCATTTCTCCATATGATCAATAATTGATATTGTTTGACATTAACTAGGATTGATTATTAGGGACATTGTTTAATCTTGTGTTTAGTAAATTTCGAATTTATTAAACTGCTGCGCATGTTGTTAGAATAGGCATTATTCTGCATATTTTTTCAATTAAACAGAGGTCATACCAACCAACATTTGGCATCAATGGATTTTGTGGAAAAATGAATTGATGTGATTTGGTGTGAATTGTGGATTGAATATGAGAATATGTCTGAGTATGCTCTGTGTTGAATTTGAAAATCATTAGAGTTAAATGAGTATTAAAAATGGGCAATCTTTTAATATCTGCATTTACTTAATGATTGTCGTGAAAATTTTTAGAGTTAAATGAGTATTAAAAATGAAGAATATTTTAATATCTGCATTTACTTAACGATTGTCGCGGATAGAGTTAGAGTATGCTCATGCATTTCATAGTACATGGTGACTGATGACTCTTCATCATATGCATAATTTTTATTGATTTTAGTCTTATTTATCTTTAATCATTAGTTAATTTAATGAGTTATTTAATATATTTTGTTGATTTTAGTTATTTGATTTAATGAAATGTTTTTGTTCTTATTTGCTTAATTAAGTAGAGATTTTTTGTAGTTTTGCGTTGTTACTTTGTTTTAGTGCAGTGCTGAATTTTGGTGAGAAATCTACATGACCTATATGGAGTATTTCAGCCATATCTGGAGTTCTAGATGTTCAATTGGAGTCAATCCAAGTGCTAATGAAAGCTAAGATCCATATCTACAACTTTCATGAAGACACCGAAAGCCAAGAAAAATGCAAAACACGTCAGACAGCAGATGCTGCGCGCCTGGAGCGCATTTCACAGGATTCAGCTCTGCCAACGCGCGCCTGGAGCGCGCCCTGCGCGCCTGGAGCGCGTGACGCGCATCAACAATCATAAAAACGCTATTTTTTACTGTTTTAGGGATCTTTTTGACTCTTGGGAACTTGGGAGACTTGTGCCCTAGCATAGAAACTCAAAGACGGCCGTTTCTAACGCCATTGAAGCAGTTTTATTAAGAATCATCCATGAATCATTCTTGTAATTCTTCTTTAATCTCTATCTTTTGTATCTCTGTCATGAGTAACTAAACCCTATTTGTTAGGGATGAGTGTAACCAGATGAAACCCTTATTTTTCTGATTTGATTTCTAGTTATATGAATGAGTTTATTGAATTATTTTTCTCATCTATGTGCTTAATGCTTTTTATTGCTTGATCAACATTAAAATGTTCTACGATTTGTATTTTGAAACGGAAGTGGACTTTACGAATGCTTGAGATGAGAAATTCATGAATTTGTAGTCTAGGGATAGATGCAGGTCATGAAACCAATTAAATTAGTTGCAAAGCAATAATTTACAAGAGAATTTCTATACGCTAATGCTTAATTCTAATCTTAAATCTACTAAGGAATTAGGGGTTACTTTGGAATTAAAGGTTCTGTCACTAAGACATTAGGGCAAGAACAATAAAGAGAATTCGGTAATAGTTCAATAAAGGAATTCAGTAACTAGGATCAAATTAGACATCAAGGTTGGATTCGAAGTGAAACTCATCCTTGACATTTTTCTCATTATAAAAAGATCAATTTTATTACTGTTGTTAATTTCAAATATTATTTCAATCAACTTGGGAACCTTTTGTTCAATTTTAGTAATTAAATATAATTCAATAGTAAAACGCAATCCTTGAGTTCGACACTCGGTACTACCGTTTTATTATTACTTGCAACGATTCAGTACACTAGCTGAAACGCTATCAAGTTTTTCGCGCCGTTGCCGGGGATTGCCATATCACTATTGAGTTTAATTTATTTACTTAATTGAAATTTTTTGCTCTGCAATAAAATTTTTGTTTTTTTTTCTTATTTTAAATCTCTTATGTACTCACATTTTGTCTAACCTTGTACGCGAGGCCAGTCCTCAGCTGAACTTATCTTTGATCCAGAAATTGAAAAAACAGCGAAAGCACATAGAAAAGCAGCTCGAGAAAGGAGGCAAAAGGAAAGACATTTAGTAGTGGACGAAGAGGTTTTAGGTGATTCTGTCATATTAACTGAAATGGCCGAACCACCACCACCAGAACATACTCTCGGAGAGTATGGGAATCGAAACAGAAATCGTGCTCGATTACCCATTCGTCACCAACCGGTTACAGTCAATAAGTTTGAAATAAGTCCTGCTCTATACCGAGGGTTGAGGGAAATTCATTTTGCCGGTAGACATAACGAAGACGCTAACAGACACCTCACAGATTTCTTTGAATTATGTGAAACAGTGAAGGTGGATGGGGTGTCTGAAGAATGCAAGAAATTGAAGCTATTTCCATTCTCTTTGATAGATGATGCTAAAGAGTGGTTTCTTTCATTCCCCGCCGACAGCATCACCACATGGGATGATCTTGAGGATAAGTTCTTGGAACAATAATTCCCCCCAGCCATGTTCATTAGAAAGAGGCAAGAAATCACCAGTTACAAACAGAAAGAGGGAGAATCTCTTCGTGACACCTACAGGAGATTCAGAAACTTACTAGCCGGATGTCCTAATCATTCTTATGACGACACTGCCCAAATGCAAATATTCTGTAATGGCTTAAGGCCGAGCACCAGAATTATGTTAGATGCCACAGCCGGTGGTTCTTTGAATTACAAAACCGCAACAGAAGCACGAAAGATCATGGCATCAAATGAACAGATGATGTTGTATGACAGAAGTGGTGGGTCGACAAGTGGTGTAATGGAGTTGAATGTTATGGATGGGTTAGCTCCAGGCAGGTTTATATCGAAGATGGAAGAGGTTATCGCCACTGAGATCAAGAAGGGAATGGCAGCTCTAAATATACAACCCCAAGCGGCCCCTGTTAAATTACTAAAGCAGACTAGTTGTAACCTTTGTGGAGGAGCACATAAAATTGGAGTTTGTGAAGCACTGGATGACAATGAGGTAGAAGAACTAGAACAAGTGAATTTTGTGAGTAACAACAACAACAGGCAGAATAACCCCTACTCTAGTACGTACAATCCTAGTTGGAGAAGTCATCCAAATTTTTCTTGGAGAGATCAACAAGGTGGATCTCAGGGTCAACAAGGAGCTCAAACAAACCAAGTCCCACCGAGAAAGGCTGCTTGGGAGAGAGCTATAGAGAAACTAGTTACAAGCACCAGTTCTTTCATTGAAGAGTCAAGAGCCGTTCAGAAAAATCACTCTGCATCAATAAAGAATCTTGAGACTCAAGTGGGTCAACTTGCTCAACAAATGGCACAAAGAACGTCTGGAACTTTGCCTAGTGACACAGTTCCGAATCCTAGAAACAATTTAATGCAGTGACCACGAGGAGTGGCAAAGTGAGGGAACAAGTACCACCTGAAGCCAAACAGAGTAGAAGTACCTTTACTCCAACCCACCTGGAGGAAATGGCCACACCAATACCGGGTGAAGAGCACATCACTATTGAAAAGGAGGAAGAACCTATGGTACAAAAAAGGGAACCACTTCCAAAACCAGAAATTAGACTCCCGTTCCCTCAAAGATTAAGGAGGGAAGAAACTGAAAAACAATTTGGGAAGTTTCTTGATGTTTTTAAAAAATTACAGATTAATATCCCCTTTGCAGAAGCACTAGAGCAGATGCCGACATATGCTAAGTTCATGAAAGAGATTCTGTCAAAAAAAAAGAAAAATCGGGGGAGAAACAGTTATGCTTACGGAAGAGTGTAGTGCTATACTACAAAGGAAGTTGCCACCGAAGCTCAAGGACCCTAGAAGCTTCTCAATCCCGTGCGCTATTGGTAATAGAACTTTTGGGAAAGCTTTGTGTGATCTTGGAGCTAGTGTAAGTCTTATGCCCCTTTCAATATACAAAAAGCTAGGCATCAGAAAAGTCAAGGACACACAACTGATGTTACAGTTTGCGGATCGTTCAATGAAACATCCCTATGGAGTAGTGGAAGATGTGTTGGTTAAAGTGGATAAGTTCATTTTTCCAGTGGATTTCGTGGTACTAGATATGGAAGAAGACAACGACATTCCTTTGATTTTGGGGAGACCGTTCTTAGCAACAGGGAGAGCTATGATTGATGTGGCAAATGGCACCTTAACCTTAAAAGTAAATAAAGATACTGTCACTTTTAACATTTTAAAAGCCATGGAACATTCAAAAGAAAGAGAAGAGTGCAATCGAATTGAGATCTTAGATGCGATAGTCAACGAAGAAATGAAGCACCAAGCATCCGGTTTTCCATTAGAAAGAGTGTCATGCCTACCCCAAGACATTGTTAAAGAAAGTGAATATCGAAAGATGGAAGAGGTCTTGGCCATGTTAGAAGCAGCACCATCCTACTCCCCCCATTTTCCTACTAGATGGGAGGAGTTGAAAGGGAATGAAGACAAGCCCTCAGAGAAAAAGACACCACTGATTGAACTCAAACAATTTCCTCCTAACTTGAAATATGTATCTCTTGGTGAGAAGGATGATGTGTTCTTCCTGTCATACATGCCCCCTTGACAATAGTTGAGACGTCAAGCTAATGACTTTAAAGAAGCGCTTTGTGGGAGATAATCCACAGATAGAGGTAACTTTAATTTTTGCAATCTTATTTTTGTTATTTGAATTTGTTTCTTTCTAATTGTGTGTAAACGTGCACTATGATGAAGAATTATTAACAACTTGCATTTGATCTTAAGTTTTATGTTTGACATTTTGAAATTTAAGTTATATTTCTTTGCTCATATAATTGCTCAATTCGATAAGTTTCACTAATTCATGCATTGTTGATTACTGCTTGGTTGTTGAAGTCTAACTCATATTTAAAAAAAAAACACTAAATAAATTTTGTAGTGGCATGTTTGGCATCATTTAGATAATTCATACTCTTTCTTATTATCCTAGCTGTGAGCTTTTGAGCCTAAACACTTAAATTCTTTGTTGTGTGATTATCCAGACATGTATTATCCCTTCAGAACTTGCACTAATTCTGACTTGCATCACTTGTAATTTATGCATACATTGAGGCAATTTTATTTGGTCGTTTGAGCCTTTCTAACTACCCTATGAAAATGTTATCCTTTGCTAGCCCCTTTGAGCCTTGCCCCTTTATTTCGGTTACTAGCCACATTACAAAACAAAAACCCTACTTCAATTACATCACCTTACTTGGAGTTAGGTAGAAAATTTTTGTCTTGTCTTGATCAAATTCTAAGTTTGGGGTTGCTCATGAGATAGCAACCTTTTAAGTTTGGGGTGGTGATTCTCACAAAAAAAATAAAGAAAAAAGAAAAAGAAAAAAGAAGAAAAGAAGAAAAAAAGAAAATATAAAAAAAACGATAAATAATATCTTCTTGGTTCTTTTGTCAATGTTTGAGAATCTCAAGAATGAAAAGGTGAAGAAAAAAAATGGTAGAATAATTGGGAAATATATGCCTAACTCCAAGTAATAAAGCCTACTATCCCAAAATGTCATACCCTTACCTAAGCCCCATTACAACCCGAAAGTCCTCCAAAAATGTATGTGTTTGCTGCATTGTGATTGCTAACTAGAATTTTTTCAAGCCTATGGTAGCGTGATGCATGCTCTAGGATTTGAGTGATAAATTCATAACCCTTCTAAACACTTGAGAGAAATTTTGGTGAGATTGTGTGAAGAGAGAGTTGAATTAGATAAATGAATGCCAAGGTGTACAAACCTCGTTATTTTTGTAAGCAACCATAGAGTATGATGGATGTTTTGTAGTAGCTGAAACTTTGAGAATTGAGTCTGATTTGAATTGAGAAATTGATTTTAAGTTTGCTTTTAACTGCACCAAATATGAAATTAATTGTTGCTTGGGGACAAGCAATAGATTAAGTTTGGGGTTGTGATGACTCTTCATCATATGCATAATTTCTATTGATTTTAGTCTTATTTATCTTTAATCATTAGTTAATTTAATGAGTTATTTAATATATTTTGTTGATTTTAGTTATTTGATTTAATGAAATGTTTTTGTTCTTATTTGCTTAATTAAGTAGAGATTTTTTGTAGTTTTGCGTTGTTACTTTGTTTTAGTGCAGTGCTGAATTTTGGTGAGAAATCAACATGACATATATGGAGTATTTCAGCCATATCTGGAGTTCTAGATGTCCAATTGGAGTCAATCCAAGTGCTAATGAAAGCTAAGATCCATATCTACAACTTTCATGAAGACACCGGGACCAAATTCAGACTCGAAAGATGAGAAAAATGCAAAATACGTCAGACAGCAGATGTTGTGCGCCTGGAGCGCGCCCTGCGCGCCTGGAGCGCATTTCCCGCTGTTTAGTACTGCCAACACGCGCCTGGGGCGCGCCCTGCGCGCCTGGGGCGCGTGACGCGCATCAGCAATCATAAAAACGCAATTTTTTACTGTTTTTTGGATCTTTTTGACTCTTGGGAAGTTGGGAGACTTGTGCCCTAGCATAGAAACTCAAAGACGGCCGTTTCTAACGCTATTGAAGCAGTTTTATCAAGAATCATCCATGAATCATTCTTGTAATTCTTCTTTAATCCTTATCTTTTGTATCTCTGTCATGAGTAACTAAACCCTATTTGTTAGGGATGAGTGTAACTAGATGAAACCCTTATTTTTCTGATTTGATTTCTAGTTATATGAATGAGTTTATTGAATTGTTTTTCTCATCTCTGTGCTTAATGCTTTTTATTGCTTGATCAACATTAAAATGTTCTACGATTTGTATTTTGAAACGGAAGTGGACTTTACGAATGCTTGAGATGAGAAATTCATGAATTTGTAGTCTAGGGATAGATGCAGGTCATGAAACCAATTAAATTAGTTGCAAAGCAATAATTTACAAGAGAATTTCTATACGCTAATGCTTAATTCTAATCTTAAATCTACTAAGGAATTAGGGGTTACTTTGGAATTAAAGGTTCTGTCACTAAGACATGAGGGCAAGAATAATAAAGAGAATTCGGTAATAATTCAATAAAGGAATTCAGTAACTAGAATCAAATTAGACACCAAGGTTGGATTCGAAGTGAAACTCATCCCTGACATTTTTCTCATTATAAAAGATCAATTTTATTATTGTTGTTAATTTCAAACATTATTTCAATCAACTTGGGAACCTTTTTGTTCAATTTTAGTAATTAAATATAATTCAATGGTAAAACGCAATCCTTGAGTTCGACAGTCAGTACTACCGTTTTATTATTACTTGCAACGATTCAGTACACTTGCTGAAACACTATCAAGTTTTTGGCGCCGTTGCTGGGGATTGCCATATCACTATTGAGTTTAATTTATTTACTTAATTGAAATTTTTTGCTCTGCAATAAAATTTTTATTTGTTTTTTTCTTATTTTAAATCTCTTCTGTACTCACATTTTGTCTAACCTTGTATGCGAGGCCAGTCCTCAGCTGAACTTATCTTTGATCCAGAAATTGAAAAAACAGCGAAAGCACATAGAAAAGCAGCTCGAGAAAGGAGACAAAGGGAAAGACATTTAGTAGTGGACGAAGAGGTTTTAGGTGATTCTGTCACATTAACTGAAATGGCCGAACCACCACCACCAGAACGTACTCTCGGAGAGTATGGGAATCGAAATAGAAATCGTGCTCGATTACCCATTCGTCACCAACCGGTTACAGTCAATAAGTTTGAAATATGTCCTGCTCTATACCGAGAGTTGAGGGAAATTCATTTTGCCGGTATACATAACGAAGACGCCAACAGACACCTCACAAATTTCTTTGAATTATGTGAAACAGTGAAGGTGGATGGGGTGTCTGAAGAATGCAAGAAATTGAAGCTATTTCCATTCTCTTTGATAGATGATGCTAAAGAGTGGTTTCTTTCATTCCCCGCCGACAGCATCACCACATGGGATGATCTTGAGGATAAGTTCTTGGAACAATATTTCCCCCCAGCCATGTTCATTAGAAAGAGGCAAGAAATCACCGGTTACAAACAGAAAGAGGGGGAATCTCTTCGTGACACCTACAGGAGATTCAGAAACTTACTAGCCGGATGTCCTAATCATTCTTATGACGACACTGCCCAAATGCAAATATTCTGTAATGGCTTGAGGCCGAGCACTAGAATTATGTTAGATGCCACAGCCGGTGGTTCTTTGAATTACAAAACCGCAACAGAAGCACGAAAAATTATTGAGATCATGGCATCAAATGAACAGATGATGTTGTATGACAGAAGTGGTGGGTCGACAAGTGGTGTAATGGAGTTGAATGTTATGGATGGGTTAGCTCCAGGCAGGTTTATATCGAAGATGGAAGAGGTTATCGCCACTGAGATCAAGAAGGGAATGGCAGCTCTAAATATACAACCCCAAGTGGCCCCTGTTAAATTACTAAAGCAGACTAGTTGTAACCTTTGTGGAGGAGCACATAATACTGGAGTTTGTGAAGCACTGGATGACAATGAGGTAGAAGAACTAGAACAGGTGAATTTTGTGAGTAACAACAACAACAGGCAAAATAACCCCTACTCTAGTACGTACAATCCTGGTTGGAGAAATCATCCAAATTTTTCTTGGAGAGATCAACAAGGTGGATCTCAGGGTCAACAAGGAGCTCAAACAAACCAAGTCCCACCGAGAAAGGCTGCTTGGGAGAGCGCTATAGAGAAACTAGTTACAAGCACCAGTTCTTTCATTGAAGAGTCAAGAGCCGTTCAGAAAAATCACTCTGCATCAATAAAGAATCTTGAGACTCAAGTGGGTCAACTTGCTCAACAAATGGCACAAAGAACGTCTGGAACTTTGCCTAGTGACACAGTTCCGAATCCTAGAAACAATTTAATGCAGTGACCACGAGGAGTGGCAAAGTGAGGGAACAAGTACCACCTGAAGCCAAACAGAGTAGAAGTACCTTTACTCCAACCCACCTGGAGGAAATGGCCACACCAATACCGGGTGAAGAGCACATCACTATTGAAAAGGAGGAAGAACCTATGGTACAAAAAAGGGAACCACTTCCAAAACCAGAAATTAGACTCCCGTTCCCTCAAAGATTAAGGAGGGAAGAAACTGAAAAACAATTTGGGAAGTTTCTTGATGTTTTTAAAAAATTACAGATTAATATCCCCTTTGCAGAAGCACTAGAGCAGATGCCGACATATGCTAAGTTCATGAAAGAGATTCTGTCAAAAAAAAAGAAAAATCGGGGGAGAAACAGTTATGCTTACGGAAGAGTGTAGTGCTATACTACAAAGGAAGTTGCCACCGAAGCTCAAGGACCCTAGAAGCTTCTCAATCCCGTGCGCTATTGGTAATAGAACTTTTGGGAAAGCTTTGTGTGATCTTGGAGCTAGTGTAAGTCTTATGCCCCTTTCAATATACAAAAAGCTAGGCATCAGAAAAGTCAAGGACACACAACTGATGTTACAGTTTGCGGATCGTTCAATGAAACATCCCTATGGAGTAGTGGAAGATGTGTTGGTTAAAGTGGATAAGTTCATTTTTCCAGTGGATTTCGTGGTACTAGATATGGAAGAAGACAACGACATTCCTTTGATTTTGGGGAGACCGTTCTTAGCAACAGGGAGAGCTATGATTGATGTGGCAAATGGCACCTTAACCTTAAAAGTAAATAAAGATACTGTCACTTTTAACATTTTAAAAGCCATGGAACATTCAAAAGAAAGAGAAGAGTGCAATCGAATTGAGATCTTAGATGCGATAGTCAACGAAGAAATGAAGCACCAAGCATCCGGTTTTCCATTAGAAAGAGTGTCATGCCTACCCCAAGACATTGTTAAAGAAAGTGAATATCGAAAGATGGAAGAGGTCTTGGCCATGTTAGAAGCAGCACCATCCTACTCCCCCCATTTTCCTACTAGATGGGAGGAGTTGAAAGGGAATGAAGACAAGCCCTCAGAGAAAAAGACACCACTGATTGAACTCAAACAATTTCCTCCTAACTTGAAATATGTATCTCTTGGTGAGAAGGATGATGTGTTCTTCCTGTCATACATGCCCCCTTGACAATAGTTGAGACGTCAAGCTAATGACTTTAAAGAAGCGCTTTGTGGGAGATAATCCACAGATAGAGGTAACTTTAATTTTTGCAATCTTATTTTTGTTATTTGAATTTGTTTCTTTCTAATTGTGTGTAAACGTGCACTATGATGAAGAATTATTAACAACTTGCATTTGATCTTAAGTTTTATGTTTGACATTTTGAAATTTAAGTTATATTTCTTTGCTCATATAATTGCTCAATTCGATAAGTTTCACTAATTCATGCTTTGTTGATTACTGCTTGGTTGTTGAAGTCTAACTCGCATTTAAAAAAAAGAAAATAAATACTAAATAAATTTTGTAGTGGCATGTTTGGCATCATTTAGATGATTCATACTCTTTCTTATTATCCTAGCTGTGAGCTTTTGAGCCTAAACACTTAAATTCTTTGTTGTGTGATTATCTAGACGTGTATTATCCCTTCAGAACTTGCACTAATTCTGACTTGCATCACTTGTAATTTATGCATACATTGAGGCAATTTTATTTGGTCGTTTGAGCCTTTCTAACTACCCTATGAAAATGTTATCCTTTGCTAGCCACTTTGAGCCTTGCCCCTTTATTTCGGTTACTAGCCACATTACAAAACAAAAACCCTACTTCAATTACATCACCTTACTTGGAGTTAGGTAGAAAATTTTTGTCTTATCTTGATCAAATTCTAAGTTTGGGGTTGCTCATGGAATAGCAACCTTTTAAGTTTGGGGTGGTGATTCTCACAAAAACAAAAAAAAATAAAGAAAAAAAAAAGAAAAAGAAAAAAGAAGAAAAGAAGAAAAGAAGAAAAAAAAAACGATAAATAATATCTTCTTGGTTCTTTTGTCAATGTTTGAGAATCTCCAGAATGAAAAGGTGAAGAAAAAAAATGGTAGAATAATTTGGAAATATATGCCTAACTCCAAGTAGTAAAGCCTACTATCCCAAAATGTCATACCCTTACCTAAGCCCCATTACAACCCGAAAGTCCTCCAAAAATGTATGTATTTGCTGCATTGTGATTGCTAACTAGAATTTTTTCAAGCCTATGGTAGCGTGATGCATGCTCTAGGATTTGAGTGATAAATTCATAACCCTTATAAACACTTGAGAGAAATTTTAGTGAGATTGTGTGGAGAGAGATTTGAATTTGATAAATGAATGCCAAGGTGTACAAACCTCGTTATTTTTGTAAGCAACCATAGAGTATGATGGATGTTTTGTACTAGCTGAAACTTTGAGAATTGGGTTTGATTTAAATTGAGAAATTGAGTTTAAGTTTTCTTTTAACTGCACCAAATATGAAATTAATTGTTGCTTGGGGACAAGCAATAGATTAAGTTTGGGGTTGTGATGACTCTTCATCATATGCATAATTTTTATTGATTTTAGTCTTATTTATCTTTAATCATTAGTTAATTTAATGAGTTATTTAATATATTTTGTTGATTTTAGTTATTTGATTTAATGAAATGTTTTTGTTCTTATTTGCTTAATTAAGTAGAGATTTTTTGTAGTTTTGCGTTGTTACTTTGTTTTAGTGCAGTGCTGAATTTTGGTGAGAAATCAACATGACCTATATGGAGTATTTCAGCCATATCTGGAGTTCTAGATCTCCAATTGGAGTCACTCCAAGTGCTAAAGAAAGCTACGATCCATATCTATAACTTTCATGAAGACACCGGGACCGAATTCAGACGCGAAAGCCAAGAAAAATGCAAAACACGTCAGACAGCAGATGTTGCGCGCCTGGAGCGCGCCTGGAGCGCATTTCACAGGATTCAGCTCTGCCAACGCGCGCCTGGAGCCCGTGACGCGCATCAGCAATCATAAAAATGCTATTTTTTACTGTTTTAGGGATCTTTTTGACTCTTGGGAACTTGGGAGACTTGTGCCCTAGCATAGAAACTCAAAGACGGCCGTTTCTAACGCCATTGAAGCAGTTTTATCAAGAATCATCCATGAATCATTCTTGTAATTCTTCTTTAATCCCTATCTTTTGTATCTCTGTCATGAGTAACTAAACCCTATTTGTTAGGGATGAGTGTAACCAGATGAAACCCTTATTTTTCTAATTTGATTTCTAGTTATATAAATGAGTTTATTGAATTATTTTTCTCATCTCTGTGCTTAATGCTTTTTATTGCTTGATCAACATTAAAATGTTCTACGATTTGTATTTTGAAACGGAAGTGGACTTTACGAATGCTTGAGATGAGAAATTCATGAATTTGTAGTCTAGGGATAGATGCAGGTCATGAAACCAATTAAATTAGTTGCAAAGCAATAATTTACAAGAGAATTTCTATACGCTAATGCTTAATTCTAATCTTAAATCTACTAAGGAATTAGGGGTTACTTTGGAATTAAAGGTTTTGTCACTAAGACATTAGGGCAAGAACAATAAAGAGAATTCGGTAATAATTCAATAAAGGAATTCAGTAACTAGGATCAAATTAGACATCAAGGTTGGATTCGAAGTGAAACTCTTCCCTAACATTTTTCTCATTATAAAAGATCAATTTTATTACTGTTGTTAATTTCAAATATTATTTCAATCAACTTGGGAACCTTTTGTTCAATTTTAGTAATTAAATATAATTCAATAGTAAAACGCAATCCTTGAGTTCGACACTCGGTACTACCGTTTTATTATTACTTGCAACGATTCAGTACGCTTGCTGAAACGCTATCAGTGACCGGATGGGCCATGGTGATGGTGGTGACCGAATGGGCCACGAGATGATTCCATGTGATTTGTTGGTTCATCTTATCCTTGCGGGGATTGTCATCGAGTTGATAAAAACTGATATTGTTTTAATGAACATAAATTGAAAAGCAACAAAGTAAACTCTCTAATGCACAAGATCAGCAATTAGCTGCAAGTGCAAAGCATACTTATTTTGCACAACATTAATACGGATTTGATGCAAATAAAAACAGAAGACTTTCTGATGCACAAGATCAGCAATTAGCTGCAAGTGCAGAGCATACTTATTTTGCACAAGATAAATATGGATTTGATGCAAATAAAAGCGAAATATAATTAATACATACTAAACAAATACTTACAATTAGAACTTGGTTTTGGAAAATGGAAAAAAAGAAAATACAAGATTACTAAAATGAAGGAGATACTCAGGAAACTCTCAAGATTTCTCACAGATATTCACTCGTTGTATTTCACTCTGTCCTGAGCTTAAAGTGGAGCCTTCCTTATATAGGGAAAGGATTCCGCTTGTGCTGCATTATTAGGCGGAGGAAACAATGAGATTCTTCCCACTTTTGGTGCCACGTTTGTCTGTTGGTGCAGAAGGCAAACTCACTTTCAGTGCCACATTTGTCTGTTGGTGCATGGCAGACAAGTGTATAACGAGTGTTTCTTTTGCGTTTTGCTTTTCAGAAAGAGAATATTCGTTTTTTTTTTAAGTCTGGAATCAATTTTGGGCAATGCCCGTTAATGATATTCTAGACAATTTTTAGACTGATTTGAAATGCAATTTGGGCTATGCTCAATACGTGATTTTGTTTTTATGGGCCAACAATATTGGGCCTTTTGATTTATTTTATTTGTAAGATGCTGAAACAATCGTCTACATTTTCATATTCCATATCAATGGTGTCTTCTGAAGAACTGTATGAAGAATGTTTTGATGATTGGGCCTTACTTTTGAGGAGTTGGGCCATGATTTCAAAATATTCCTCCTCGGATTTTGCCGCTGCTAGCTGTGTTTGGGCAAATGACTTTTGGGCCAAGAATTTAGTTACCATTTGATCTAGTTTCTTTGTTCCTTGTTTTTGGAGCTACGTCGATACAACTTGTTTTTTGAGACTTTGTGGAATAGAAAATTTTGTCCACCATCTGACTTTGAATCTTCTAACGATGATTGTTTGGGTCTCTTTTTGGTTAATGTCAAAATACCAGGCTAATACCCATGGTAGAAAGAATTTTGTAGAGAATAGCATTAGAGGGTGAAAAATGCATTCTCTGTCTATCGGTTTGTAATTGGTTTTGTATAATTGGAAGCTTTCTTGGACTTCTGGTTTTAAGATTTTCTGAAATGGAGCCTTACATACATAATCACAATGACATCTCAAGTTCAAACACTCAATCATAAACTTGAATCAACACCCTTACATACAATATCAAAACATACCGCTTAACGGTTACAACGCAATACCCACACAGACAAGATGAACCAACAAATCACATGGAATCGATTCAATGAAAAACTGAGCCCCTGTATTGAAGCCAATCGATTTACCAAATTGATTTTGTCAATTTTGTTGAGCTCCTGTAATGAATCCAATCGATTGCAAAATCGATTTCTTAAATGGTTTTGAAAAACATATTACAAAATCGATTGGGTAAATCGATTTTGTCAAATTTGCGAAGTCCTTGTAACGTATCAAATCGATTGGGGAAATCGATTTCCCTGCATGTTCTTCCAAAAATACCTAAACAAACTCAATCATATTCATACATAACTCTAACACATAACACTTAGCAATTTCAACACGATCACCACGACATTATGAGCTTCAAAATAGTTTTGCAATCAAACATGCTATCACACAATTCCAGAACATAACTCTTAGTAAAATCAACATAATCACAATGACATCTCTAGTTCAAACACTCAATCATAAACTTGAATCAACACACTTACACACAATATCAAAACATACCGCTTAACGGTTACAACGCAATACCCACACAGACAAGATGAACCAACAAATCACATGGAATCACCTTGACTCGACAATCCCAACACAGACAAGATGAACCAACAAATCACATGGAATCACCTTGACTCGACAATCCCAACACAGACAAGATGAACTACAAATCACATGGAATCACCTTGACTCGACAATCCCAACACGGACAAGATGAACCAACAAATCACATGGCGTCACCTTGACTCGGCAATCCCAACACAGAAAAGATGAACCAACAAATCACATGGCATCACCTTGACTCGACAATCCCAACACAGACAAGATGAACCAACAAATCACATGGAATCACCTTGACTCGACAATCCCAACACGAACAAGATGAACCAACAAATCACATGGCATCACCTTGACTCGACAATCCCAACACAGACAAGATGAACCAACAAATCACATGGCATCACCTTGACTCGACAATCCCAACACAAACAAGATGAACCAACAAATCACATGGCATAACCTTGACTCGACAATCGCAACACAGACAAGATGAACCAACAAATCACATGGCATCACCTTGACTCGACAATCCCAACACAGACAAGATGAACCAACAAATCACATGGAATCATCTTGACGCGACAGATACACAATCAAATTTCCCATTATGGTTTCAACAACAAGTACATCTTGAAGAACAAACTCCTATCAACATCCACTTGAGGCACTTATCTATGGGCCCGAGTAGAAGTTTCAAAGAATGGCATACCTATTACATCAATGGATACAAATTTCACACCGAATCTTGGACCGAAGAAAATGAAACAATTAATAGTGGAGTTTGTATGAAAAGTGTGTCTGATAGTGGTGTAATAAAAGATTTCTACGGTATAATTGAGCATATTTATGAAATTGACAATATATTCCTAGATTATTTGAAAAAAGTGGCGTTGTTATACTTTAAGTGGTTAGATCCATCTAGCAGAGGAACTAAGATCAATTTGATATCCAATACTGTAGACATTCGTATGAGCAAAAAATATCAACAATTTGATCCATCTGCCCTGGCCCATAATGTAAGACAAGTGAATTATGTTCCTTATACATCAACTGTCAGAAGCAAACAAGGTTGGTGTGTTGCAATCAAAACAAGACCAATGAGTGGAATAGAAGAAGTTGAAGCAGGTCAAAATGATGAAGTTGCACATCAAATGGATGAAATGTAAAATTTGGATCATGTGATTGGAGATGAGACTATTAGTCAACTTTGTAATGAGTCAAACTTTGGAAAAGAAGTTGATGAACAAGAACTAGAAGAATTAGAGAATGATGAAGGCAGTGACGTAATTCACTCATCAAATGACGACGACGAAGAAAATTAATTAATTACGCATTATATATATATATATATTTATGTTTATTTATAATATATTTATGTATATTTCATTATTAATTTATGTTAATTGTACATACACACACACACACACACACACACACACACACACATATATATATATATATAGACATGCCTTCAGTGTCGAGAGTAGGAGGATCAGGAGGAACGGTAACGGTGGGAATACGAGGAATATCCAAAACATCACGTGGTAAGAAAAAAGCTACTAAACCACGTGTTGTTAATGTCCCATCTTTCATGCCGATGCCGACGATTGGTACTAGTGGTGGAACTATTCCTTTATATCCTGAGGTCCCTATAGATCCTTATACCATAGATGAAATAATGGAACCCAAATGTGTTGGTTGCGACAACCGCATTGTCATCATTCCAGAAGGAGATGGGTATGTAAACTATTTTAAATTATGATTGTTAAATATTTCATTATTGCATGTTACATTATTTTATTAATTAATTTTTATATTTAATTTGCATGAAAAATTTGAAGATATCTTCATTTTAAATTATCTACAAATGCAATTGTTGAAGTCATACAAGAGAAATATAAAAAACTATGGTTGTCTTGGGGTGAGATAAAAGAGTTAATCAATTTTTACATTGTTTCAAAGTAGTTGATTAGATTAATTTATTTAATTACTAACTATACATTTGATTGCTTAATTGAATTATATTTTTAATATTTTTTTAAATTTAAACAAATAAAGGACTAAATGTAATTGAAAAAGAGAGCACGATGTTGCCGTTTTGGCTTCTTTTGACCATCACTTTTCCAATCGTCTGCCATCTATGTTGGCGTACACACGTAATAAGGGCGAAGAAAAACGGCCAAATTGGATTAGTGAAAATGTTTGGAGTGCTTTGTGGAGGAAATGGAACACAAATGCTTACAAACAGAAGAGAGAAAAAGCAAAGATTAATAGAGCATCTTAGAAGGGTACCAGTACTCATAAGGGAGGTTCCATGTCTGCTGGGGAAATTAAATATTATATGGTAATTACTATTTATAATATATATCTATTAATTTATATTTAATTAATCATCACATTTCACCAACTATACTTGACATTAATTTAATATTTTAGGAACAGCAACTTGGAAGGGAGGTCACTCAGGCACATATACATCGTTATCTTCATGTTAATCCTGAAACAAATGAGTATACTGATGAATTATCACAAATGATTTAGGTAATTATTATATATTAATTATTATATATTAATTAGTCCTCTAAATTATTATATATTAATTAGACCACAATTTTTATGAACATTAGTGGTGGCAAGTACAAACGGCGTGTATTGGGTACCAGTAGTTTATCATCAACATTTGTGAAAGGTCCAACAGACTATATTCAGACTGAGATGCCTTCTTCTTATGCTAGTAAGGATCGATCTTATCATCCGTCGATAGATAATCTTGACCAGTTAAAGAAGCAATGTGCATGTGAGCAAAAAGAAAGGACATATCAACTGATACAAGCGGCAATTGATAAATTAAATGAGGAATGGAAACAAAAGTTTCAAGAGCACAAGTAGCAGTTTCAGTAGCAACAACAAGTTCAACAGCAACAATTTTCATTTCCTCCTGTGTTTCATCAGCAGTTCCCGCCTCGGCCTCAATACTTGCATCAACAACCACTATTCCAACAGCAATAAAATTACTCTCAATACTCCCAGTAGCAGCAATCACCTCAAAATTTCCAACAACAACACCAAGATCCTCTTCCAGCAACTACAACAACCAATGTTTCAGCAATAATAATATTTTAATAATTATCAGTATGTATTGTCATCTTCACATCAACTTCCTCAACCTCAACCAGACCAAACTACATACCGACCAACTATGCCAACAGCTGGCCTGATCATTCCAGATTTAAATCAACCTCAACCAGCTATGGCTCCTCCTTCGACTAGTGGTGGTGTAATTGAAGATGAAATCCAATTTCAAACCATGATGTCTCCTCTAGCACAAATTAATAATACTTTTGAGGGACTTCTGTCGTCGGGTTACATTCCATCAAATAATGATGGTGGGTGTGGAGCTGATAAGAGGAATTATTATGAGGATTGATGTATTTGAATAATTTCATAATTTTATTTTTGGTTTGTATGAACACATTTATCTTGTCCTAGTTAATTATGGTGTGTTTCATTTTTTGTTTGTAAGACATGATTTATTAATTTTGGAATGTTTTATTTGGTTTGGTTGTAATTACTTTAATTAATATTAATATTATATTTTTATATATAATAGCTATTTTAATTTTTAAATTTAATTTTTATCTAAATTTAATTTTAATTTAAATTAATCTTTAATTATAATTATAATTTAAATATTATATTTTAAATTTAATTTAAATGATAATTAAATTGTAATATTATATTTTTAATTGAAATTTTTAATTTATATTGATATTAGTTTATTATATATAACATATTAAATTTAAATATTGTATTTTAAATTTAATTTAAATTTTAATTAAATTTTAATATTATAATTTAAATTTAAATTTTAAATTTATATTCATATTTATTTATTTTATATAATATTATTTTTTAGAATTAATTTCAAATTTAATAAAATCATTTTTCAATAAAGTTAACATTTTGTAGCGGCCTATGCCCTCAAAAAATATTTATTTTTTAATCTAAAATATCATTTGTGGCGACTAAGCCCTCACAAAGGGAGACATTTGTGGCGGCCAAGGCCCCTACAAAAGCTTAATTTTAAAAATCAGTTTTAACCTTTTTGGCAGCCTAAACCCTCACAAAATGAGGTATTTATGGTGGCCAATGCCCTCACAAAAGCAGGCGTTTGTGACGGCCTTTGCCCTCACAAAAGACAACGGATTTTTCATAGTTTGTGGCCGTGTTGGCCACCACAAAGGTTTGTGATCACCTTATTTGTGTCTGCCTAAGACTGCCACTAATGCCTACTTTGTGGCTGTTTTTCCCCCTTTGTGAGGGCTTTTGGCCATCACAAAAACAATGTATTCTTGTTGTGGCTGGAAAAATATATGTTGATCAAGTGCCTGTTGCGGAAGAGGACCATGGTGATGATGATATACTCAAGCTAGTGTACCCTTGTCCTCCAAACACCAGTCTCAACAATTAGAAGATCATTGAGTTTCCTGTGTTTGTTAATTCATGTTCAAAGAAATTATGTATTTTTAACTTCTTTTGCTCTGCCCAAGACTATAAGGATAACTAATTAGGGCGTATGTATTTCAATTTCATACTTATTATCAATAAATGCATTTTTTAATTCTCCAACCGGTTTTGTTTTTCTCTTTTCTTTTTTTGGAAATCCTTATTCATATTTCCTTTTTTATTTTAAACAATGCAGAGTCAAATATGAATATGTTGAAAATAGCAGTGCTAGAACCTTTTGTAATTTTTAATACCCAATTAATCACGCTGATGAGGATTGTGAAGATGATTGTGAGCCTCCCCCAAAACATGGATGATATGATTGCAAAATCTTAGACCGAAGCTATTCTCGACCACAGCTCTGGTTCACACCATCAAAGCTATTCTCGACCTCGCCATCATTGATGTGTTGCGCTGCTTCTTACCTATTTTCTCAGGTATTTTCTAAAACTAGCAGGAGTTTATAATGAATATCTCACTCGGATTTGTTCGATTTGAGTGTGTTCGTTCATGGATTTGTATTTGTGTTTATGATTTAATCTCTCGTGCATTTGCAAGTAACTTAGAAGCTTGGCTATTTTTTATTATTTTTTTTATTTAATATGTTTCTTACTTTCGGAGTTCTAATTGTTTTTGAGAAATTACTTGTTAATTTGTGCATGTGTATTTTGGTGTTAAAGCTGAGTTCTTGTTTTTTTTTCTCTGTATTTTTCCTTTTTGTTGAGTGAACCCATTGATTTTGTTTATGCTCGTGTTCATTTGGTTGGTAATAAAAATAATATGACAATTTACAACATACGGATTGGTGTTTAGGAAAAACTGGATGTTACTGGTGAGGTTTTGGGACTTGTGCTCGTTTCTCTGGTAATTTTCTAATAATTCTTGTATCTTAGCAATTTTTTTCTATGGATTCACTGATTTATCAGTTCTTTCAATCTACAATTATACATTTAAATATTATTTTGGTTGAAAAAGCAACTCTAATTTGCAATCGTGCATGTGTTTACAATTTATTGTGACCGTAACTGTGTTCACATTTTTTAGATACAATAACCATGACAAGAAAATATTTATAATGTACAAGATCTTAATTAAAGTTGTGGCTAAATTTGAGTTTAATTAAAAAGGAGTGTTAGCTAGTTGTGCTTGTGCTAAGAGCACATGCACAAGCTATTAGAGTATGATTCCTTCAAAGGGCTTTCTTTTTATGTTTAAGTTACATATGTGAAGTCTAATTATTCGTTTTATCTTTTCCAAGCAACTGGTGTGGGCAAGGGCATAGGAAAGTGGGTCTGTAAGCAATCCCATTATGCTTATTATTAATTAGCGTGAAAGGTGAACTTGTACTAAGCGTCTCAGACAGTTCAATGTAGTCATATTTATTATCTTACTTAAAAATAATATAAGCTATGGAGATTTTGTTAGACATATGTTCGTTTTTGATATTATTGACAAACATTCTTCATGAAATAAATCTGACATTGTGAACTGAGAAAAATTTCAGGAACAACAACTCAACCCTACCAACTTGAGAAAATTGCTTGGAACTCAAGAAATCAACAAAAGCTTGAAGATTCATAAGCAAATCGATTAGTAAAATCGATTTTGTAATAGGGTTGTATGTTATTGTGAATTTAGTGAGCGAACAGTCGATTAGGCAAATCGATTGGCAATTTTATTGAAAATAATTGCGCAAGTCAGTGGCATGCTGATTTGTGGCCTAATCGATTTGGCAAATCGATTGTTCTTATCACAAGTCAAAACTGATTGCCTAAAATCGATTAGACACATCGATTGGTCATTTTATTGAAATTAATTGCGCAAGTCAGTGACATGCTGATTTGTTGCCTAATCAATGTGGCACATCGATTATTCCAATCACAAGGATATTTGGAGTGTTAAAGTCGATTGACACAATCAATTGTGAATGTCACAAAGCCAAACCATTAATTAATAAATCGGTTAGGAAAATCGATTTACTAAAATAAGTTTCGAAATAATCTTGGTCTGGAACATACACATTCAATTAGCACAATCTACTAATATACTTCTTTTGAATTAAGTTTGGCATCAATCGACTTGGTAAATCGATTGAATGAACTAACTGATGAAATGTGCTTCAGACTTAAGTCCATAGTCGATTAGAAACATCGATTATGTTGATTTAAGCCAACTCTCTGTAACTTGTCAAATCGGTAAGGTAAATCGATTTATGAAAATCATTGTGTCCCTGGAACCAGTGAAATCGATTGACTTAAGCGATTGGTGCAAAAAGTTATCGAAACAGAGATGACTTAAGGACTATGTATATTTGAATCGATTGAGTACATCGACTGTTTTGATCTCTTTGTTGGAACAAAACACTCCAAGTCGATTATGCACATCGATTCAGATATGAACATTCATCCAAGTCTGAAGAACACATTTAAAATAATCGATTAGTATATGCAGTTTCAAGATTCAAGAAAAACAAGATTCGCGAAATCGATTGGGTAAATCGATTAGTATGATTTATAACTTTAATGAATTGATTGGCCAAATCGACACATGTGTTGTTTTTCCTGAAACTATATAAACTATTTTCTTACTCTTCTTCTCATAACAACGATAACAATACAATAACATACAAGAACAACATAGTTATCAATAAACAATAATATACCACTGCACTAACTCTTTCTCACACTGATATTACTTTGAACATCTTTTTCAGCCATGAACAATCTACATTTGTGATCAATAAGGATTGAAAAAGACTGAATTGAGAAAGATTGCTTTGAGAAGAAGGAAGATTAAGAACTTTGTAAAATTGATCTGTTTTAATTTCTTTAAATCATTTCTATAACCAAACTACGTTGAGAAAATCCAGTTCTTACTGGTGGTGTTCTTCCGGGTTGAGGGCTGTCAACAAGAAGACACTTGACTGGATTCTTGGTAGAGTTTATGGGATTTAAACTCGGGAATTCAGGGAAGGGAAAGATAGAACATGGAGAATAGTTTAAGATTGAGGCGGGGCGCTGTGTAAAAATCTGTAAACTGATTCTAAGAAGTTCTATTGGAAAGGCTAAGATCAAGTTGGATCTTAAGACTGGATGTAGGCCGTCACGAGGCGGCTGAACCAGTATAAATATCTGCGTACACTTTTCTTTCCCTTATCTCGTTTAAATTTCTGCAATTATTATGTTTTTAACATTGATTGAATGCATGATAAAGATTATGTGTTAAGTGACTTTGCATGATAAATTGTCTTAACATGATTGCATGAAAATCAATATCTTGAGTAATAATTGTTTATGATGCATTTCTCCATGTGATCAATAATTGATATTGTTTGACATTAACTAGGATTGATTATTAGGGACATTGTTTAATCTTGTGTTTAGTAAATTTCGAATTTATTAAACTATTGCGCATATTGTTAGAATAGGCATTATTCTGCATATTTTTTCAGTTAAACAGAGGTCATACCAACCAACATTTGGCATCAAGAGCCTGCCTTTTTTTTAGAGTTGTTTTTCTCAAAAAAGGATCATGACCTATGATTTCCTAGGAGAGGGTGCATCGTTAGCAAGGCCCCCTGCCTTTAACTGGGCAGCATACATGTATTGGAAACAACACATGCTAATTTTTCTTGAAGCTAGTGGTATTGACATTTTAGATGCTGTAGAAGATGGACCTTTTGTGCCAACCATAGCAGGTACTGGTGAAACAGCAATCCTAAAGCCTAAAAGTGACTGGTCTGAGGATGACAAAAAGAAAGTTGGGTACAACACCAAAGCCAAGAACATTATAACTTCAGCCTTGAGTCATGATGAATTCTTCAGAGTCTCAAATTGTAAGACAGCAAAACAAATGTGGGACACACTTCAGCAGACGCATGAAGGAACCACAGATGTAAAGAGAGCACGGATAAATTCTCTTATGCACGAGTACAAATTGTTTAGCATGAAGAAAGAAGAATCAGTGAATGACATGCAGACCTGGTTTACGCACATAGTCAACAACCTAAATGTCTTAGGCAAGGAGATTGATAATGATAAGCAAATTAGCAAAGTGATGAGGTGTTTGACTAGAGAATGGCAACCAAAAATCACTACCATTGCAGAATCAAAGGATCTAGGAAGCAAGACAATAGCTACATTGTTTGGAAAACTGAGGGAGCATGAAATTGAATTACATAGACTCAATGAAGCTGAGCAAGTTGACAGAAAAGGAAAAGGATTGTCGTTGAAAGCCCAAACACATCAGTCTAAATCTGAACATGAGAGTTGCTCAGATGAATCAAGCAGTAAAGATGATGAGGAACCTGAACATGGATTACTTGTCAAGAAGTTTAAGAAATTTCTGAAAAAGAAAGACAGAAAATTCAGAAAACAATCCAGTTCTAAGAACAATGACAGTAAGACGATCACATGCTATGAGTGTGGAAAAACTGGTCATATAAAGGCTGATTGTTACAAGTTGCAGAACAAAAACAGAAATTCCAAAACTAAAGGCAAGGAACCAGTTCAAAAAAATAGAAAAGCATATATTGCATGGAATGACAATGAAGAATCTTCTACATCTTCTGAAACTGAAGAAGCAAATCTGTGTGTTATGGCTCACACAGATTCTGAATCAGATAGTGAGGTAAGTTCTCAATATAATCCTTCTTTTGATGAACTGCAAGATGCATTTAATGAACTGCATGATGAATATATCAAATCTGTTAAGCAGTTAGTTAGCACTAAGAAAATGCTTGAACAACAATGTATGTCGCATGAACAAATGAAAAATGATTATAGGAACATTGAGGACTTATATGAACAATTAAAAAAGGACTCACATGATAAATCTGCAAAATGCATTGAACTTGATAATTATGTTGCATTGTTGAAGTCTGATTTATTGAAGCTTTCTAGTATTAAGGATAAACTGAATGTTATTCTTAGCAACCAGAGAAATGTGAATATAAAATCTGGACTTGGTTTTAAACAGAATATGCATGCAAATCAGAATAGGAATAAACATGGCATAGGATATGGTATTGCTAAGCATAACCAGAAATTTAGTAAATTTGATCATATGCATAATGTCTTTGTCAAATCAAAACAGTATGCATCCTCTGCTGTCATTTGTCATTTTTGTTGTAGAAAAGGACATTTTGTTTACAATTGCAAATTAAAAAAACTTGCCAACAGAGGATGTAAACATATTTGGAAGATTAAGACACAAGATGTTGAAACTGATACCCCAGGACCCAATTTACATTGGGGACCTAAATTGAAATTCTGATTTTATTGCAGGTATGCTTGAGATCCACCAAACACCAATGGTATCATGATAGTGGATGCTCAAAGCATATGACAGGGGACAAGTCAATGTTTCTGTCCCTAAACCTAAAGGAAGGTGGATTTGTAAAGTACGGCGATAATAACAAGGGCAAGATCTGGGATGAAGGTAACATAGGCAGTAAATCAACTGCTATAAATAAAAATGTCTTATACGTGGAAGGACTGAAACATAACCTTCTAAGTATACGTCAGCTGTGTGACAATGGTTTTCAAGTAAGCTTTTCACCACTTTCTTGCATTATTGAGAGCAAAAATGATAAAAGTATGAAATTGGTAGGTGATAGAGTGAACAACATTTATATGCTGGATTTGACTGCTATGCCTGCTAATTCTGTTTGTTGCTTATTATCAAATGCTGATGAGACATGGTTATGGCATAAACGTATTGCACACATTCATATAGATAATTTGGATAGACTTGTTAGCAAACAGTTAGTCATAGGTCTTCCCAATAGAAAGTTTGCTAAGGATAGGTTATGTGATTCTTGTGACAGAAGTAAGCTGGTCAAGTCTTCTTTTCCCCCAATAGACATGGTCAAAACCAATAGGGTTTTGTGTAACGCCCCAGATTTTTAATCCAGATCGTTACATAAAAAATACTTATTAGTTAGAAAAGTTTATGAATCTTTTGTTTTTTTGAAAAATTAACATTTATTCGTTTTACATAATTAGTAACAATCACATTATTTAATATCATTAAGAAAATATTTATTCAAAACTAAAATAATATGAAAACGATTATTCGTATCAGAAGAAAATCACTTCAGTACTAAAAGATTAAAAGAACTAAAATAATTGGACAATTCCATTATTACAAAATCGTCTTGAAAGAAAAACCCATGTTTACCCCACGTTTGCCACACGTCAACACTCATTAACTACTCTTGAATCTCCTCGAACTCATTAGTACCTAAAATGTTGTTGTAAGGGTCAATTTTTTTTCCATCATCCACATTAAACCAAAGCAAGACATATAGAATAATAACACAAAACTCATAAATGCAAAAACTTTCATTGAAAAAAAAAAATGATTAAACTAATAAATTGTATATCAAAACATATGCATGATGATTGCTCCTAGGACTATATGATCCGGATATACACCTGCCACTAAGGCAACTTCCACGAAGATGCATATGCCATGACATGAAGATATAGTATCAAATAGATATATTTCAACAAACCGATAAATAGTATCTCAAAACATATGTATGATGAATGCTCCTATAACTACATGATTCCGGATATAAATCTACCACTAAGGCAACTTCCACACAGAAAATCACACCTGCCACTAAGGCAACTTCCACACAGAAAATCACACCTGCCACTAAGGCAACTTCCACACAGAAAATCACACCTGCCACTAAGGCAACTTCCACACAGAAAATCATATCTGCCACTAAGACAACTTCCACACAGAAAATCACATCTGCCACTAAGGCAACTTCCACACAAAAAATCACACCTGCCACTAAGGCAACTTCCACACAGATGCATATGCCATGCAATGAAAATGTAGTATGAAATAGATATATTCTCACACAGCCCACTAAGAATTATGTCATGTGCATTCAAAAATCACTTTTTTTAAAATCATCACCTCATTCATACATCATTAAGAAAACATACACACATCCATATAATGAGTATCACATATTCATAGATAAGTAATGATAAAAATTATGACTTTCACCACATACACATAGAGATAAACAATTTGATATCACATAGGCCATAAAAATTAACACCTTAACATATATAACAATATAATTTCCAACTCCAACCGATATACATAATAAGAGTTAAATCTTTTTGATCATATATCACATAAAACTTCATACTTTACCATATAGAAGTTAAATATTAAATTCAATCTCATAAAACATTGGGATTTTATTAGTCTACATTTATTTCTTTTAAAATACAAGTAATCGCGATTATTTATTTCATGTCATTCAACTAACGACCTAACAATAATCTGTGTGGGGGAAAAGCCCTTACCTTGGCCGCTTTCCTTCCTAGTACAAAGCTCTAAGCCCCCACGAAGTCGTTCATAAGGAAAAGATGTTCTAAGCTTTTAATGCCGAAAAAGAGGAGGTGATGGTGATGGTGATGGTGGCTTGGATTTTTTTGTTTTATTTATAAAACGTTTTGTGAACTAGGGTTTGTAGTAATGGCTAGGGTTTCAGTATTCTTTTCTTAGTGTTGGGCCTAAATGAGAAATAGGAGGGAGACAATATTATTTTTACTACTATTATTACTACTACTACTACTAATTCTATTATTATTACTATTATTATTATTGTTATTATTATTATCATTATTATTATTATTATTATTATTATTATTATTATTACTACTACTACTATTACTATTATTGTTACAGTTACAGTTACTGTTATTGTTACTGTTACTATTACTGTAATTGTTATTGTTATTCTTATTCTTATTATTAATATTATTATTATTATTAAATAAATTCAACAATTACTAAAACTAATTTTTTTTAACACAATTTCAATACTAACATTTTACCACTATTTCAAAACTAATATTTATAAAAAGTAATTTAACTAATTACTATTTGAAAATATATTAATAACAAAAACTCATTCACAATATTTACTACAATTATTGCTATACTATT